>PVJX010006052.1:54341-80836 GCA_004027295.1 Dolichotis patagonum | reverse complement strand
ACGGGCCCAAACAGACCTGGCCCAGATGCCGATCTCCAGGCAGTTCCCTGGGGATGAAGGGCGTGCTTACCAGTCCCAAAGAGTTGCGCCAAGATGCAGGTCTGCGCAGACTTTCGATCCAAACAGCCCAGGCCACTCTACGGGTCCGAGAGTTTCGGGTCCCAAAGAGACAGCCTGAGATGCTGCTTTCTGGGAGACTTCCTGGGGGTGACGGGGATCCAACGGACTTTTAACAGATTTGCTCCACATCTAGTAGACTGAGGTACTAATCCACAAGTAGATCTGAAATCAAAGTGAAACATTTTCACTGAAATTTTCACTACTTTTGATTCTTGAGATTATAATTGTTTAAATGAGGTACTTGATTTGAGGAGACAAAAGTAATCAATGTATTATAGAAGACAGGAAAGCCACACTTACACTCTCATTTATCTTTTAAAAACCTTATTTCAGTCTGCATTTTATGAACATGATTTGAGAAGAAAACTTAAAAGTGTTTCTACAAATAACTTTTCACAATTTGTTATATATATATTTTTTGTCTCAAAATAGTAGCAATTGGTAGCAGAGTTTTAAGTAGATACACCATTTTTACTTTAACAGATAAAGGTACAAGTACATAGGCAGCTGTCCCCTGACACTGGATAGGTTGAAAAGAGCTGGGCAGCCCAGTTTTCTTTCTTCTCCTTTGCTTTTTTTCAGTACTGGGGACTGAACCCACTGATTCACCAAGCCACATCGTTGGTCCTTATTTATTATTTCATTTCTGAGACAGAGTCTCTCTAAGTTGCTTTGATGCCAAGGCTGGGCTAACCTTGCAATCCTCCTGCCTCAGCCTCCCAAAGTGCTGAGAGTACAGTTATACCCATGTCTAGTTTCCTCTCCCTCACATTTTATCTCCTTCTTTATCTCATTTAAACTTTCTAAGATCCTTCAACTCGATGAGAAAAGGCAATTAGACTCCAGATATCTATCTAATTTTTTCCCTAGGCCAAAAGTGCTTATGCTCCAAATGTCAACATTTTAAGCAATATGAACTAGGATGTATATAAGAAATATTTGTAAATAATTTCATTCTGAATAATCCATAAGACTCACTCTGATAGGCTTAGGAGGGCTGGGGATGTAGTTCAGTGGCTGAGTGGTCAGTTAGCATCCAGGAGGCCCTGGCTTCCATCTCTAGCACTGAAAACAAAACAAAGCCTGAAATCCAACTCCTGGAAGGGCGTCTTCTGTATTCAAAGATTGACTGCATCAGAATTGATAGTAATATGAAAATGTAGATTCCTGGACTTTGCTCCAAACATACATCTCTGAAGGTCGGCACAAGCTCTTCTTTGTCCAGTGCACTCCACTGTGCTGATCCAGCCATCTGTGCTCAACGCTCATGTTGGTACCACTCACAGAGGTGCCAGCCAATTCCTCTGGGTGAGGTCCTCACACCTGTGCTCACAAAAGAGTTGCCAGGGTTACATGACTGACCACTGAGGGTAGAGGGCACTCCTCTAAGAGATAAGAGGTAGGAGAAAGGATGATTGCCCAAGAAGCAATTTAATTTTGATTTGGCAATGGGTTGTTTGTTAATCTGGCTAAGTGAGAGAGCAAACACATTACGAGAGCTAGAGGAATTATTAGTGTGTGTGTGTGTGTGTGTGTGTGTGTGTGTATTTCATGAATAGAACATAGAAGGCTATCAAATCAATCAAAGAAAGATTCACTGTGGCATATCTATGACCTTAATTCTTAACCCTGGCTGCTCTTTAGAATCTTCTAGGCCTTAGTTTCAAGAAAATACCCATGTCTGGGCCCTCCTCTGGTCAGTTGAATTGAAATCTATGGCACTGGGTCCTGGGCTTCTTTTCATGGCTCCCAGGGTAGCCCTAGTGTCAGCCAGCAGGAGCACCATGAGGGACACCTCTGTGACATGAGAAGCTATTGAATCACCTGGTATTGCTGACATCACAAGCACTCTGTGTTTTTTCCCAGACACTTGGAGGCCAGGTCCTTAGGGGAAATGGACACTTGGCAGTGTCCTTCTACTTCTTGTTCCCACTTCTTAATAGCACCATCGCTGAGTCACTCATTTCTTTTATGATAGCAGTAGTAGACAGACAATTTCTCACCATAATTGAAAAGCAGGATATTTTGTAAAGCACGGGCCAGAAGTTATTTCACTTACAAAAGTGCTTGTTAAAAATTCGTGTGTGGAGGGGGCAGGGTCGTATTCATGGAACTTTGTGATCTGTTGCTTGGCAACGGTACCTGCGAGAGTTAAGCTTCCACACTCTGAACTGTCAGAGTTAGGAAGCTTGGTGAGTCCTGTTGATGGCTTCCTGCTAATAGAAGGAAATGAGTTCTTCATTATGTAGAGGGTTTGAAAATTTGTACTTTAGAGCACACCATCTATCGCTATGTCGCAATTCTTGTTCTTGACTCCACAAATTCTTCTGCCCTTTAACCCTCTTACTTCTCAAGAATTTGATCTGATCAGACACAAGGCCCGAGCATCCTGGCAGAATGAGACACGATGGTCTGATTCTTCTGTGACAACATACTCAGGCAGCTACCACGAAAAACAACTGGACGAGTCCACCTGCAGCCGACTTGCTTATTGGACAGCAGGACAGCATAAGCCTGGGTGTACACGGTAAGATTCTTTTGTCATTTGCACTTGGTGTGTCATTATCAATAGACAGGCATGCTGTTAGAAGAAGGAGATATCGCGGAGCTTGAGAGACTTCACAGATGTTAACCCTGTACATTTTCCTGTGTAAATGTCAGAAGAGCTAAATGTCAGTTACCAGCTGAAATTACAATTCTGTTCTCTATTTACTACTCCTGAAATGACACAGCACTACCTGCCCCTGAAGGCAGAGTAATATGAATATGTGACTAAACTGGACATTTTGTGTTCTTTACTCAGCAAATCCTCCTAAGGATGATTTCTCCTTGTTTCTTGTATAGTTTTTCTACTTTCAGGAGTTGAAAAGTTCCCTCAGAGAAGGAAGAATGTGGGCTAAACCCTCCTGTTCTTCTCCTCCGGAGTTAGGCAGCATTCAACAACACCTGAGTGCTTACTCATAGCCAGGACAGACCCACAGTCAAGACATTAAATTGAGTTTTATGCAATGACTGCAACTACGGAGACAAGTAATCAGCTTGAGGGAAGGAGATTTTGTAGTGTCTGTGGTGAGGGAGGGAATGTAGTATTTCTGGAAAGTTCTAAGCAATGCAGGTTTCCTCCAGGGTGGGGAATAGAAAAGCACCCTGCCCCAAGGAAAGAGTATGGACCACAGCAAAGAAGCACTTAATTCCCAGCACCCTTAGGGAGCTGCCAAGAACTCTAGGATCACAAGACAGAAGGAAAGATCAGTGGGGCTTTGGAAAAGTATGAGGACTCATGAAATCCGTCCCTTGGAGTGTTACTAAGTAAATCAGTTAGATTCCTGGCCCAACCTTCAGATGTGAGGAGCAACCCCCTTACTTCCCTAATAAATATTACTTTAGCTCCCAGGTTTTTTCAAATCAGCAAAACAAAGTGCTTAAAACTAGAATGTTTCAGAAATACTTTCAGTCCTGTGCCTTGTCTGGTTTATTCCAACAGTCCAGTCTGTGTGCTTTAACAGCTCCTGGGTATGTTAGCTTTGGGGAGTCCCTTTGCTAATTTTGTGATCCTTGCACTACATATAGTTGGTCAGGGGACAGGGGAATGGATCTTCAAGCATTACTGGGGTCCTCTCTGAAAACCATGCCCAAAAGCAAGTATCCAACCAGCGCCATTCACCAGAAAAGAAAAAAAATTTAATAGTCCTGAAAAAATGCAGACAAATGACATTTGATGAAAATGTGTAGGACTTTGAATTTGTTTCCCGTTCAGAGTGCGGTCATTGCATGAATCATTCAAACCAAGGCGCCTTATGACATTGCAAACCACAAAGGGACACAAACTTGCAAAGTTGTCTTTTGGAGAACCCCAGACATATAAATATAGTCTTTGCACAACTGCTTATGTAGAATAGAACTGCCTGTTCTATTAAAGGCCAAGAAAAAGCAAGTGTTATGAAGGTGAAAAGCAGATGAAGCTCATTTTGAAAGTACTGATTATATTCTATATTTGCATCTGGTTTTAATAAGCTTTCTTGGCTTATTTTAGCCCTAAGAACAAATATCTCCTTAAGTTGAAAGGAAAAACTGATGCAAATTTGGTAAGGCTGTGGAAAGACAGTTTTATACTGCTATGTAGTGTAATGGTTTATAGGTATGGCTGTGAAATCAAGTTAAGAAAATTTATTAATTGCCCAGTGAGATTATTGAAACAAAACATGCAATGACTGATATTTGCAATGTATTATGCCATGAAAATGCTCAAGTCTACAAAAATATCTTTATTCACCTTTTTACCCACTCTAGACAGTGAATAGCCATATTATTATGAGACAGAAGAAACTTAGCAGAAGTCTTAATCATTTGGTTCTAAACCAATTTTAATACTAGCAAATATCTAATGTTCGTGATGTACATAAAGAAGGATCTTGCACTGCAAGAAGGGAGATTAATGTGGTACAGAATTTATACTATTATGGAACATCATTGTCAATCCCAATTATCTGCCAGTGTTAAAATAAGAGTAGCATTTCACTTTGGAATTCCTAAGGCAGGTATAAGACTCAATATATAAATGTAGATATAGATATAGATGATATAGATATAGATATAGATATAGATACAGATACAGATTTTTTTTCTGCACTGGAGGTTGAACTCAGGGCCTCACGCCTAGGCAAGTGTTCTGTCACTGAACTATGCCTCCAGCCACTTAAGAATATATTTTTAAATCTTTAAGCCTATTCACTTATTCATTCATTAATTCATTCATGAAATATTTATTAAGGACCTACTATGTAGAAGCTCTTAAACTAGATGCCATGTCTACATCAGTGATCAAACCGTACATGGTCCTCACCTTCAAGAAGATTATAGTCTGATGAATGAAACAATTACCAGAAAACAGAAACACAGGAAGATTTGTTAAAAACAAAGAGGGATGGTTGTTTCTCACAAAACTAAACATAGTCTTAGTAGATAAAAAAGAAATCACGCTCTTACATTTACCTAATTGATTTGAAAGTTTATATCTGTACAAAAACCTGCAAATGGATGTTTATGGAAGTTTTATCCATAACTGTTAAAAATTGGAAGGAACCAAGATGTCCATTCAATGGAATATTATTTAATGAGAAAGAAAAGAGGTATCAAGGCACAAAAGACATGAATGAGTCTATATTATTAAATTAAAGAAGCCAGTCTGAACCAGTTCACATATTGTATGATTCTGAATGTATAACTTTTGGAAAAGTAAAACTAAGATAATAAATAGTGGCTTCCAGATGATGGGGGAGAGCTGATCAGGTGAAGTGTAGTGATGTATGATACTGTAATGGTGAATATAAGACATTAAGTATTTGTCAAAACCCATAGCACTATATTTGACAAAGAATTAATACAAATTTTATACAAAGAGTATATGCAAGTTTTTAAAAATTGGCTGAGTATAGTGGTACACATTTTTAATCCCAGCACTCTGAGAGGCTGAGAGGCAAGAGGACTGCAAGTTTGAGCCCAGCCTGGGCAACATAGCAACTTTCCAAGACCCAATTTGAAGTTAAAAAATAAAAAGTACTAGGGATGAAGATCATTGCAATGGCCCTGTGTTCAGTCCCCAGTGTGAAAAATTATATTTAAGAAATTGGAGAGTCAAGAATAGAATAGAGATTGTGAAAATGAATCTACATCTTATCAATGTATGAAGCAACTTCACTGAAGGCAGTAGGAGACTAAAAGCTGAGTAACTTTGGAAGGGAGTAGAGTTTGTAAGACCAAAAGGGTCAAAGAATTGTACATAAGCATGTGCTGTAGTTGATAAAGTTGTTTTCCATCGTAGTTTGGGTAATGATCCTGAAACCACTATATGCATATACAGTATACTGGAATTGGACAAGTAACAAAATGGGTGATAAATGGGGGGAAGCAGATTTCTTGCTATTAGAACGGTAGGTAAAAGATAAGGGGAAGAGGCTAAAATGACCCATGCTGTAATTGATTAGAAGTAGATACCTCAATATGACTCACATTTTGCATAATATGCAAAAGGGTATATTATCAACACTGTATAAATAATGAGCCTCTTACTAACAACTATACACAAGTTAGTGCACACATATATTCTTCACATATACTTCTTTGGAAGTATATGTGAAGATCTTTGGAGGAGCATCATTATTCTTAGCCTATGTCAGTGTGGCCCACTAAGTGAAGGGACTTAGGAGTAATATGCTGTAACAAAGCATACTGGGTCCCTGATTTTGGTTTCTGAATCTTTTCTTCTTTGAAAGGAACAATGTTTCTCAGAGAAATGACTGATCCTCAGATAGGGCAGAGATATAAATGATAACTGTGGAGTACTTTATAGTGCCAGAAAATGTAAAAGTGCCCAAAGACAAAACAATAAAGTGATGGGGGGAGGGTAGTGGAATGGTGAACAGCAGAGAAGCAGCCTCTCCAATGTTTGGAATGCAGATGCTGGCATACAGCTATGTGAGGAGAAGAAAGACAAGGGAAAGGACTGGGGATTTTGCTCAGTGGCATAAGAGCCTGCCTGGCAAGCATAAAGTCACGAGTTCAATCCCTGGTACCAAAAAAAGAAAGAAAGGAAGGAAGGAAGGAAGGAAGGAAGGAAGAAAGAAAGGAAAGAAAGAAAGAAAGAAAAGAAAAGAAAGAAAAGGGAAGTGGGTCCCAGGGACCCAGTGAGGATCTGAAGCAAGAATTGGAGCCCATGGGGAGAATAAAGAAAGGGACCATAATGCAGAAAATGGAGACAGCAAGCAGCACTTCTCCCTGAGCCTGGCTCATGGCACATGAGGAGCAGCTCGAGCCTATAGGTGCATAGTGACTACTGGGGACCCAGCGGAGAAACACACTGGTGGAATGGAGCAGTGGATGCTGCAGAGTGCAGTGGCTAGTGAGTTTTTCAGGTTCAGACATCCCCAGCAGAGAGCAGTTGGCCAGTCGCCATCTTGGAAAGGGGCCAGCTGAACTCAGAACTGGGAGCAGCTGTGAGTTGGCTCCATCTGGCGGCTCCCAGTGTCCGGGGAGGCAGACCCAGGTTCAAGCCAGCAGGAGGCCGCGAAACTGAGTTCAAGGCAGCAGGGAGCCAAGTTCAAGCTAACAGGAAGAACTTTGAGTGGGGCAGGCTGAACAACTTGGGCCCAGCCTCAAAGCCAGAAACCAGTCACAGCCTGAACTTCAATGTTACTAAAGGTCTAGGTTTGCTGGGATTATCTACCACCACCGTGATTCTACTGCTGGCTTGCTGGGATCAGTCAGCCAGATCCACACTCTGTCTGCCCCTTCATCTCATCAGTGATAGCAGAGACATGCCCTAAAGGGAGCACACTATTCTTCCTTTCTTCTTTTCTTTACTTTTTAAAATATTTTTATTTTAGTTTTAAATTTTTTTTCTTTTTCTTATTTGTTCTTGTTTTTATATGTGTGAATATTGTTTCTAGCTTTATTGTTGTTGTTTTGGTTTTGTTCTTTTTTCTGATTCTTCTCTCTCTCTCTCTCTCTCTCTCTCTCTCTCTCTCTCTCTCTCTCTCGTGTGTGCCAGGAATTAAACTCATGACCTTGCACTTGCCAGGCAGACACTGTGCTGCTGAGCTATACCCCCAGCTCTAATCCCTTTCTCTTCTTCTGTTTCTCTGTTTTTTCCCCCCATCCCCTTTTAAATGTTCTCCCCTGAGAGTGAAACTCCCATATTGAAGGGATATTTACTGGTTATAATTCTCTGGTTTGTTTTAGATTTTTTTTATATAACTACAAATCTTGTTTATAGGGTAAAAGGTGACATTAAAAGTTACTATAGTTTGTCATTTTCTAGAGTGTGTTTGATGCTATTGTTATTTCTGATTATACTACTTTAGCTAAGGTGCCATAATTGTTCTAAACAGCTCTTCCTCATTGTATGCCAAGACTGAAATTTCCTGAGGGTCGTAAATAAAACTATAAACCAGTGCCAAAGAATCAGGGACCTGGCCAAGTAGGCAGCAACTTCTCATTCCCAATAAATAGAAGAGGTAGGATCTTGCCACAGATTCAGCACCCAAAAGCCAGCTACACTTGGAAGACATCTCTGAGAAGTAATCATTTCCTAAGGGTTCCCCCTACTAGCAATACAGATAATCATCATAAACAATTTGCAAGTATCAATGCACCAACTAAACCACAATGATGGAAACAACCAAAATAACTCAAAAGTGTAAACTTTTTCATAGAAAGAGAGAGAGAGAGAGGAGGAGGGAAAGAAGGAGGAAGGCAAGAAGGAAGGAAGGAAGAGAGGGAGGAAGGGAGAGAGGAAGGAAAAGAAAGAGAAAGAAAGAAAAGAAAAAGATCATAATCTAACATATAAATAAAATTTTCATGAATTCATACTGGCATAAATTAATAATGAATAACTATATTAGTGGAAGAGAAAGGACAAATTTCCCACACAGAAAGAATTTCAAAGAATTTATGTAGTTGCTTCACGACCAAAGAGATGGAACAGAACTCACACTACTTAAGTGTGAGCTGTGCAGAGTGATTTTTCCCCAAAGAATATAGACAGGTAAAAGAGGAACTTTACTGTGAGGAGACCAGACAAACACTCTTTCGCTGTCTCAAACCATTGGTAATATTGACAATGATAAGCCACAGGATAGGCTGTGCCATTGGTATAATATGAAAGTGGTAGTTTACCTCTGTGATCTTCCTGCCCAAAACATATTACTTGCATGCAATCATGAGAAAAACATGAGAGAAATGCCAATTCAAGGGCATACCTGATCAGTAGTCCTCAGTTTTGTCAGTTGATAAGCTGGACTTCAGTAAGATTAAAAACTTCTGTGAAAAAGACAATGTCAAGAAGAAGAAGAAGAAGACAATCCAAAAACAGGGTGAAAAATGTTTGCAAAAGACATATCTGATACTAGATTGTTACCCAAAATATATGAAGAACACAAAAGATGCAACCATTCAAAATAAACACTCTGATTTAAAAATGAATCAAAGACCCTTAAAGACACCTTATCAAAGAAAATGTACAGCTGGTAAATAAGAATCTGGAAAGATGTCTTGCATTGCAAGTCATCAGGGAAATGCGGATTCAAACAACAATAATATACCACCAGACGCCTGTTAGAATGACCCAAATCCAGACAGACCATGGACAATGCTAAATGATGGCACGTATGTGAAGTGTATCAGTCAGTGCTCACCAGAGAAGCACATTTATTAAGGATTTGTAAGTAATAAGGATGCACAAGGGAAGCTCACAGTAGTCACATGCAGAGCTGGGTGTGTAAGAGTGCAAAGGGCTTAATGTGTGCTGGCGATCAGAAGGATTCAGTCCAAGGTCCAAGGCCTGGAGCCCACTGTAATGTCCCTTCAGGTCCATATTAGGAGGTTGAAGAGTCTCCACTGGATGCCAGGAGACGATGTCCCAGACAAAGGTGAAGACTGGAGCTCCTCTGAAAAGAAAGGAACCTTCCATCTTTGTCCCCTTAGTCATTCCAGTCAGACTACAAGCCTATTGGCTGGTATCACTCACACCCAGTGGGTCTTCTGGGTCAGTAAATCCATTCAGCCACACCTAGAACTATGGTAATCCACTTAGTTGTATGTTTCTTATTCAAACTGACCCGCCAGTTAACCATTGAGAAGAACAACAAGAACTCTCAGTCCTGCTCCTGGGAATGCAAAATGGCACAGGTCACTGAAGACAGTTTGAGAGTTTCTTACAAACTATACTGTTGCCATAGGAGCCAGCGTTTGCACTCCTTGGTACTTTGCCAAAGGAGTTGAAAACCCATAAGCAGATATTTATGGCAGCTTTATCCATAAGTACCAAAATTTGAAAGGAACCAAGGTGTCTTCCAATCATTTGGCACATACATAAACTTTGGCACATACAATGGAATATTATGCAATGATAAAAAGAAATGAATTTTCAGACGATGAAAAAGAAATTTAGTGCACATGATGAAGTGAAAGAAGCCACTCCAAGAAGGCTATGTACACCCTGCTTCCAACAATATGACATTTGGGAAGAGGTAAAACTATAGCAACAGTAAAAAATATCAGTGATTTCCAGGGGTTGATGGAGAGAGGGTGGGACAAATAGTTGGAGCACAGTTTTTAGGGTAGTGAAAATCTATTCTACTACAGCAAAGGTCACGAACCGTTATACTTTTCCAGTCCTATAGACTGTCCACAGCAAGAGTGAGCCCTAATGGAATTACTCCTGTAGTCTCAGGAGTAATTATAATGTTCTCATTGTAACAAATGAGGGATGTGTTTATGTGAGGGAGGAACCATAGGGGACTCTCTGTAACTTTCTGTTTTGCTATGAATTTAAAACTGCTCATAAGAAATAAAATATTAAAAAGTAAAGAGGAAACGGGGAGTGAAACTGCTTTAGATGGAATGGTCAGAAGGCAAGAAGTGCTGCCTTAGGGTTAAGGAGGGGTATATTATAATAATAGCAGAGTCAATCAAATAGGATGCTATAACAATCCCAAACGTGTCTGCATCCGATACCGTCGTCTTCACACTTACTGAGTAATTGTTATGACGTATTGCACTTGGTGAACTGGTATCTTTGTCTATTCCATACAAAATAATTTGTGATTCCTAAAAAGAAGGTCCTTGCTTAAAAAGAATGTCATATATGGATTAAGGGAAACTGAGATACAGATGTCTTTGAAGGGACAGACACAGCATCTGTGAGTCGTCAAGTTATCCCACTGCCATTAACTTTTAAGTTTTATTTGGAAACCAGCATAATTACTGTAATCATTCCTATTGCATGCACAGCACTTAGCTTATTTTGAAAGCAGTTCCCTAGAGAAACACTCATAAATCCTGTTGAAATAATTATAAACTTAATGTTTGGGCTTTTCATGCACAGAAGTTGGAATTTTTACTCTTTCATGACAAACCAGAGAACAAACAAATCCCTTAAAGGCAATGAGATGCTCCAACTTGGATCGATTGAATGGAAGTGTGGGGTTGTAATTGGGAGTGAGGAAAGAGAGGAAGAGAAGCAGCAAAAATTCAAGAAACCAAGTGAAAAGGTGGTGAAAATCCCTCTACATTACAGGCTGTGTGATTTATAAACCCATAAGCATGTAACTTCTTTCTACTGTTTGCTTTCTTTAGGACAGTATTGCTGAACAGTTCTACCTACAATCCTCTACTCTGTGGAGCTGGTGCCCAAGAGACTAAAGATGTCAAAGGTAGGTACAACGAGATCAGTTCTCCCGAGCACAGCCTCTTGGCCAAGGTTGCTATAGATCTAACTTTTAGGTTATTTTTTCCCAGTTTAATTGAAGTAGAATTGACAAATACAAATTACATGTAGTTAGGTTGTACAGCAAAACCTTTTAATATATGTACACATTATGGAATGACTGACAGCATAAATTTAATTAATGTATCGCAGTTACCTTGTGTGTGTGCATGGTAAGAACACTTGACATCTACTTTCTTAGCAAAATTCGAGTACACGGTACATTTTTATTAACTGTAGTCATTATGCTGTACATTAGGTCTCTGAAATGTATTCATTTTACAATTTTAGAGTTTGTATTCTTTGACCAAAACTCCCCATTTGCCTCACTTCACAGCTCCTGGCAACTACAATTTCCATTCTGCGTTTGCATGAGTTTGACTTTTTTAAATTCCATATATAAGTGAAATCATTCAGTGTGGTATTTGTCTTTCTATTCTTGACTCATTTCACTTAGTGTCCTCCAGGTTCATCCAAGTTGCCAAAGATGGCAGAATTTCCTTCTTTGTAAAGGCTAAATTGCATTCCTTTTAATGGATGTACCACATGCTTTCCATCCAATCATGTAGATTGTGTTCATGTCTCAGATATGGTGAGTAATGCTGCAGTGAATGGACATGGAAGCAAGGAATAGGTGGGCCTCCCACACAGCGTCTGGCATGGCTGGGGGAGCCAGGTGCTCACTCACTCTGCTCCTGCCCTCCCTCGTGGGAGAGATCATGGGCAGAGGAGTCCACTCTTGGTGCTGTGCTGAGCTACCCTGGAGAAGGAGTAATGTGGGTAAAGTGCAACTTTATCTTCTTAACCTCCCCCATGCATCTATTCTTGAATTTTTAACTTCAGTGGTGTCCTAGGACTTCTTCATTGATACATGAACTTTTATCTGTGGTTCATCATTGAAATCATTGTTTTTGTAAGAAAATTATTGTAGATAGATCCTATTCCACTGTATTCCTGACATCATTCTCCTCTGCTTTTAGGTTGGTGATGGTAGTCCTTCTGGTTCCCATTTGCCTACCAAAGGCTAGGTTTTCTCTAGCAAGAAATGACCATGTTCCACTCTGGATATGTTCCTTTAAAAATAACATCTATCCCAAGGCAAAAATCTTCCTTCTCTATATTAGTCCCAACATGGAACTTACATGAGAATTTAGAACTCTGGATATCAAGTGCAGCCTCTAACTATAGATATCTGAGTTATACTCAGATGTCAGAAACTAGGAAGAGAAACCAAGGCTAGGATTAATCAATGGTAAATTATATTTATTAATTATTGCCACCTGTACCCTTTTATGGTTGTTAGGTTAACACTAACTGCTAAACACAATAAAAGAACAAAAGAGTTCACACAAAGGCCAAAGTGACTGCCCTTCATCTAGACCTTCCATATGGTCTGATTCAAGGACACAGACTTCCTTTCTCTTTGGGGGGACATTGTCCCCTGGGGCCTTTGGATCCTTTGTCCCTGTCTGGTAGTGGGGGGAAAGAAGGGTAGGGGAGCACAGGTGCTAAGATGACACACCCCACCCAGCTCGCATTCCAGCACGAGGCCAGAGAGCTCGGAATGGAGCTTCGGGCTGGGCATCCACATCCTCGCGACAGCTGTGCACTAGAGAAGGAAGCAGCTGCCCATTCTGCCGCGAACCCTGACTTTGAGGAGGCAGTGCAACAGATCTTCCCTTGTAATTTCCATCTCTGTGTTGAAGCTCCGGGGATTTAGTAACATTAGTGATTGTAAACTCAAATTGAAAATTCTAGCACTTCATAAGACGCTTGCCCATTAGCTGTAGCATTTAAAATTGTATCTGTTCATATGTGCTGTGTGGGGGGAGAAGATGGTAGAAATTTATCCCGCAGCCATACAAGTGTTTTCTAAATGAATGAGATACCTACTTATGGACAGTATAGTCCCTGCCTCATGCAGGGACTTTTCCAGATTTACCCTCAACAATGGCTGCTGGGCTGGTTTTCCAAATAAAATCTGACTTTATAGGAATAGTACACTTGAGGTAAGTTTTAAGGCTTCCTTTGTCATTTACTGCTACAGGAGGACAGGACAGGTAACAATCTGTGCTACTGTTAAATCAGGAGAGACTTTCTTCCTCTGCAGTGAAGAACAGAAAATTGACAGCTACTACATACTGTTTGGAGAAGTCTGAGCCAGTGTGTGGGAATCATCAGCCTGGCCACATCACTCATAGAAAGGTCAGGTGACAGGCATCTGATCTGAGTAGCTCATAATGCAATCCTATTCCATTTTCTTGCTGTTTGTGTTTTCAGAATACTGTGTAAGCCCAGCCACCATCCATGGTTTTCATGAGCTGCTGTGCAGGTACACACTTGGAAGTAGAGGGGTCTTTGAGGGCTGATGGCATGAGGAAAAAACTACAATAATTTACTGCTATGCCACAGGTCGTATTCTGTTTCGTGTCTCCTCTTCTATTTCTATGGTCAGGTAAAATGACGTAAGTGTTTATATTCCTAATGATGATTTATTAATCTTCCCATATTGCCTACTTCATTCTCCTCAAGCATCATTTTAGGATAAATGATGTCTATTATCTTCATTGAGTGACTGACAGTACCTCACAGCAAAATTTAATTTGGCCACATGATAACTTTGTTCTGTGATTTCTTTTGTTTTCCATGTCTGAGTTTTGGGGTACCCACTTTAGTTGGGCTAGAATTCCCTGAGGAAGGGAACTAAAACATGAAATCCAGGATCACATTGTCACTACACACCAGCAATATAACTTGCTTGCCACTAGTGGACATCGGCCTACTGATGGCCTCTTTGTGTCATCCATCCATAAGTAGGTAGATCAGATAGACCGTTCTCTCTTTAAATGTGATTTATGATCATGACAGGAATAAAGTTCTCAGGTTCAACTGCCTTTCAAAGAGTTCAGTCGTATTTCTTTTGCCTACATTAGGTGGTTTTCCTTTTGCACTAATATTGTTTCTTTCCAAGTGTTTGATTTAGTGGTGGCTTTACTGACCTGGCTCCCTGGATGCAGCTCGGGGTCCATCACTTGTTTATTTCTCACATTTAAAGAACGAAGAAAATCAAGCATCATAAAATTTCGGTATAATGAAAAAACAGCCAATTCAACTTTCGGCTTGCTTCCTCTTTGCGAAACAGATTCCACCAAGTTTTGTTCAATTACTAAGCTTCTGCCCAGCTTTCTGCCCAAAGAAGATATCTCAAGAGCATGGAAAAAATGCACACTGATTTTTGCAGGCCAGTACTCATGGGCTGTTCCTTCCTTTCTTTTGTCCTCAGCCCTACACCTAGGTCCCCACCTGTACAGCTCTAGGATGGGCTCACAGTATCCTCACCAAAGAGTGAGCTAGGCTCTTTTGTTCTTGCTGTTTCCGAAGACTGATATGTACTGGGAGGAGCTTTGTATGTTAGGCGCCCCTCAAAGCCCAGGTATGACCATGTATGCAAGATGTCCTTGGATGTTTCCTAGACAGACTACAAGTTCAAGTGTCTGAAGCAGCTAATTGGATCATGCATCATCCTTTTATATGGATGATGATGTGGCTAGGAGAATATTGACAAGAACCAAATAATATGCATATGACTCACAATGTAATTTCAAGAGGATTTGTGGCCATCTTTAAACATACTCACTTTTCTCTCACTCCTGTTATACTACTTGTATTCTTTGGGGAAGCCTTCAAAAAAGATTAAAAAAGCAGCAAGTACTCATTAAGCATGACTTGCAACCCTGTCCTTCCCCACACAGGAGATCTTAATAGACAAAGAGGGTGCCACTTCTCTGTCTCCCCTTGCACCTGCAAATAAAATCCTAGTTCCATACCAAAGCCTGCAAAGGCTCGCATGAATGGGATTCTGCCTATCTTTCTTGTCTTGTTTCATGTCTCTTTTGAGTTTTTCTCACTCTGTTCCACATATGTTGGTTTCTTTAGTGACTTACAAATGCCAAGCCATTTTATACCTCGGGACCCTTACACATGCTGTTCTTATTTCTCTGCTGAGCTATAGCTCTCAAGTCTGGATTTAAATTTTATGTTTTCAAAGAAGGCTTCTCTGGATGGCATGTTTAAAGTTGTCTTTTTAGCACTTTCTCCTTCCCAGTTTTTGTGTTGGTGGCTACTTTGCTTACTCTGTACTATTGCGTTTGTTTACTTGTTTAATACCTCTGTATCCTTCTAGAACATAAACTTCATGAGGGCAGGAACATGTCTGTCATGTCCAGCACCTAGGGTTCAACACAAGCCAGATTCTGATCGATGGTCTGTATGCTCCTTCATTGTTGGTGTTTTCCTTTCCATATCATGATTTCTTATAGAGCCAGTCCCTTATTATAATTCTTCTTCCAAAAGACACTTTATAATCACTCATTGAAATTAGAATGTAATTTATAGAAACAGTCTTTTCACAAACTTGTGTTTTGAATGGTAGTCTTTATTGATTCCTATAGAGTGCAATATTTTAAAAACGGGATGAATAAACAGCTCATGGCGTGATAGCAAATGCACATGATTTTACTTATAGCTACCTTCTGTCCCCCACCTAGGTCCTATAATGGGTTTACAAAGATCAGCCAGGCAGACCCCAAATGTGAAATACATGTACGTATTAAAAAGCAATTGCAAAGGTGCTTAGAGCTGAGGGAGAAAGAGGAAAAGAGCAAGTGGATGCCTACGGGAGCAGTGGGGGCCCAAGGCAAAGGAAAGACCTTCCGTTTCTTACCCAGGTGGACGTCACAGCTGCCAGACTCCACTGTTTTGCTCTGGTTGTGTCTCGGGGATGCCCCCTTGTGCTATTTTTGGATCATTTCCAAAGCTCTTTACTCTTCGAGGCTGTGGGCCGAGAGTGGTGCTGGAGGCACATGGGGTGGGGCAGGCCTATATAAAGTGCGCTTTCTACACAGGGCCTCTCCTCTGCGTGAAGCAGGGTCTGTAGCCTGACCTTGGGATGGGTCACAAAGGGACAAATGGCAACAAGCCAGGAACCCTGTTGCCAGCTTTCTTGGGAGAGACCCAGAGCTCTCCAGTCAGGGGCCCCTCATACCAGGTCAGCTTTCCCAGGCATGGGGTGTCTCCAAAGCCCTCTGTGTTCTGTAGTCCTGAAATGGGGCCATCGGGAAGACTCTTGCTTCCCTGTTAGCTCTGAAGGGAGACATCCAGGATGAACCCCCCCCCCCAGGAAGACCTCGTCTTCCTCTGGGTAGCTCCACACAATACTCCGCCTGTCAACTGAACTGCTTCTCCCGAAGAGGCCCCACTTGCCTTCCCACCATGCATACACTGGAAACTTTCTTCTTTTTCCTTCATCACGTCCTTCACACCCACCACGTGGCAGGGGCAGATTTTACCACTTCCCTTCTGGTGAGCAGAGAAGAGGTGATGAAAGGCTTAGGGGATGGGGGGGCAGGAGGCCGGGGACAGGTCTCCCCATCCCCATCACCACCCTCGCCCCTCCTCCTGCATCCCGCTGTGGATCCTGGTAGCCACTGTTGCCCAGGGCCTGTAAAGCAAGGAACAAGTAGACTGAGTACCAGCTTTGCTCACCATGGGATCCCCACTTTCACACTGGGTGTGAACTGTCAAGCAGAAGGGACTTTTAACAATAGGATTTTGTTTGTTTTCTGTCTCAATTGTGCACTTTGCTGTGAGAAGTGCATATATTTCTTTTAAAGGACAGAAAGGGAAAAAGATCACATTAACCATCAATAAATCTAGGTAGTATGACACCAACTTTGCGTGGAACTGAGGTCTTTACACCACTCTGCCAGACGATTGCTGCTAGCACATGCCAAGGAATCAATCCCGGGATGGGCCTCCTGACTCAGGAAATACTGGTGTCTCTTCCAGGTGGTGGGGATTTTGTTTTCTGTAGTTTTGCTTTCTCTACTTTAAGTTAGGAAGCTGACTAATAAATAGTTAAATGTGTTTGCCGGAAAATATTCAAGTGTAAGGCAACAGTTTCCAAATTCCCCGCAGAGCCCGGACACAAGGGAACATTGGCAGCCAAGCCTGTTATTAAGAAGGTCACCAGATGCCATCTGTTACTGCGTGCACTTTCCTGTTCAAGCATAACACCCACTAGGAGGTGGCGGCAATGGGTTTCGCCTGTGAACTTAAAAGATAGCTCTGGAGTGGGCACTGCGGTGATCCGCTGGGTGCCAGCAGCACCCAGGTGTCTGCCTGGACAGGGCCTGGAGTTATGTTGGGTGAAGATAGGGAGAGGGTGCAGTGTTGATATTAGGTCTGTCTTTCATTATATCTCAAATGTAATTTGGGATGCTGCAGCCTGGTTTTCCTAATATTTTTTTGTTTTTTCAGAGCCTGGTTGTAGTCATCTATAAAATGTGATAATAGCCTTCTTAAAATTGTGAAGCTAAGGCCCATCAATGAATACCTTACTCTTTTATTTACTATGTAAAACAAAGAGTTAAATTCAGAGAAAAGTTGCAAGAATTTTGTGGTCGATGCCACCTGTTCTCTCCTAGATTCAGCAACATTTTGCTGCCTTTATTTACAATTTGCTTTATCTGAGTTTGTATGTACCGATACCTGTATGTGCTTCTTGACCGGGTTATTGAGAGTAGATTAAAGATATTACAACATCCTACGTTCAAATATTTCAGCATGTGTGTGCCATCAGTAAGAATATTTTCTCACACACTATAATACTATTATTATACTCAAGAAATGAGTATAATAAAAAAACTGAAGGATAATTTTTATTTCATATACATACCATTGTATCCCTTATTAAAAACCTGTCAGGAAAGAAATTTGCTCTATATTCTATGCCATGGTTAACAAGTCTCTTTGTAAGACAGTGATACCTTGTATTTTTAAGACACTTTGAAAAATTCGATGAAAACTCCAGCTCTCTTTTCAAAAATTATTCATAAGGACACTCCTCCAGGCCAGCCAGGCAGGCATCTCAGAACTTCAGGTTAAGAGCTGTTAATGTTTAATCTACATTCGGCTTCTTTGTGTACATATAATTTTTAAGAGATGGAGAATGCTTTGCTTCATCTTTCAACATTATGTTTTATGTTCATGGAAACTTCATTTCCTTGACTCAGAGTGTCAAGGAACTGAAAGAGGGGAAGCTGGCAAACTGAATTGACTCCAATCTATTAAAACTGAATCACAAACAAGGCTGACAGTTGTATTAGGACAGAGATCCAGTAGGTAGACTGAAGGATTAGAATAGAAGACCTAGAGGAACCCTGCCGCATGAGCCGATCCTGTAAGAGGGGAAGCTGGCCAGCTGCACTAACCTTCTTGATAATTTACTTTTAAAAATAAATCACTGTAATATTCCATCAGGCTTGGCACAATATTTAAGGAACAAATATCTAATGGTAGAATTTGTTGGCAGCTATTCAAATGGTTAGTGTCATCAACAAAATTGCCCCATTTTGTAGCAGTGTCAGGGCTGGGAAGTGGACATAGGCTGGGAGATAAGGGTCATAATAAGCATCTTTAATCAAAAAAGGGGATGAAACTTCCAAGGTCAAATTGCACTGTGGGCTCTATTTTCTCAACTGTGAAAATCACAAAGAAAAATCATTAGCTCCAACATATGTGAGTTTTCTTCTGGCTCTCTGTATAAACGGACTAAAGAAAATGAGACACATTTCTAAGTCAGACCAAGTTTGGCTGAAAGATGGACACAAATAATGTAAATACCTTATGCAATGGTCTAGCACAAATTCTCACGTCGGGTTTTTGTTTTTCTTAGTGCATCCAATATCTCAAAATAACTTTCTATAAAATTTAACGTCATTGAACCATATTATTTACTAATGAATGATTATTTAGTATAATTCTAGAAAGGAAAAGTGACATGAAGCTAGCTAAGCCTCAGGCCTGTGGGGCTTATAAAGGTCTTACAGACCTCTGAAAGGTGACAGAATCACAGAGAATGGAAAAATTAGCTGCTTCTGTAGAACACACTTCTTATCCACTTCTTTTACTGCAGGAATTTAACTAAATACTTGTCAAGCTCTTTGACTCTGGCTTAAAAATATTATCAGCATACCAGCACAAATACCAGTGAGTAGTTGCCAAACTCTGTCCTTCTCCCTCATTCACACTTAAGAACCAGACCCCATCATCCTATGCCAAAGCAAGGTCCCTTTTCAGCATTTATTATTTTTAATAAAAATATCAGTCATTAGGAAAATGCAAATCAAAAACACAATGTGATCACATACATAAAATGTGATCACAGTGTGATCATGAACAGGGAAACACAAATTAGAAACACAGTGTGATGATACTTCATATATACTAGAATATCTATAATCATAAGGACAGATAATAAAGGTCGGTGAGGGTGTAAGGGAACTAGAACATGCATTGCAGGTGGGAATAAGAAATAGTAGAGTTACTTTGGAAAACAATTTGGCAGTGTCTTTTAAACTCAAGCATAAATCCACCATAGGATCCAGCAAGTCTACATCTAGGAATTTATCCAAGAGACACGAAAACACATGCACAAAGACTTGCATGTGAGTGGAGACAACAGCACTCCCGACAGTAGCCAAAATCAGAGATGACTTTGCTTTCCGTTAACTGATGAATGGATCACAAATCTGGTATATTCATACAATACAATACTGCTCAGTAATAAAATGAGAACGAAATACTCAAGCAGCCACAAAATAGCTGAACCTGAAAAATATTATGCTAAATACAAGAAGCCGGACACAAAAGACCACGTAATGTATGATTCCATTTATTGAAATAGCTGATGAAGGCAGATCTATAGAGATTAGTCATCTTCTGGGAACAGTGGTAGGGAAGGGGGTTAACTATAAAAGGGCATGAGGGATTTCCCTGGGGTGATGAAAATGCTCTAAAACTGGATGATGGTGATGGTTACATAACTGTGCAAATTTACTGAAAATCATTAAACTGTACGCTTAGAATGGGCTACTTTGCGGGTTTTATACCTCAGTAAGGTTGTTAAAGAATACACTGAACTCCTTGGGACCTTGAAAAAAACTTACAGCATGTCAGCATAGCCTCAGTTCCTTCTGATTCTAAGAGTGTAAGCTAGGTATCACAGAAGAGTATTCCGAACAAAAAAATGTTTACCCCTTCCCAAAGTGCCACACAAATTAATTTTCAGTCATGGTTTTGTCTTACCTGATTGACTCTTACTTTTCTGCTGGTCAGATGCTAAAGGGAAACAAACGATGTGTGTACCATCTGCTGATAACAGCCTAATTGCGAGCGTAAGACATTTTACAATGAATTTAATCTTCCTTTTCCCTTCTCATTTACATGCAGGCCGATTCCCTGACATAAACCGGCCCTGGAAAAATCCATTTGATGTCAAGCACAGAGTGGTAAGCCCAATATTTTTCAATGATCTTTTGTACACCGAGCGCTTAAGTGATTGCATACCACATATTCTTCTTAAAAAGCAAACTAAAAAGGGTAGGGCTTTTAAGAACTCCCTCATCACCCACTTGTTCCCAAGGACTTATTATGTGTATAACTTTCGATGAGAAGGTGGGACACAAAGGTCACCAAGGTTACCAGCTGTGAACAGTTGAAGGTGCTGCACTTTTGTCACTGTCATCAGCTTTTCCTCTGTCCTATGCATGGCAGTAATCACATGTAGAATAGTGGCAGATAGAACCAAAACAGCTTCTCTCTGATTGTAAACTTTCCAGTAATATAGAGGGCAGAAATAGAAGCAAAAGTAGAAAATCATCTGAAGTCTTTCCCTTCATCCCGAAAGATAAATCACAACTTACACTTTAGTGAATTCCCTTATAAATATTTCCTGACACTGTCCTCTCAAATCTGCTTCTTACCACTCGGTAAAAATTCGATGGACACATCAGATTCCACTAACTGTCTATATCAGAAATTTAAAATAGCCCTTATCACCAGGCACTTAGGTTTTTCAAAATTTATCATTTATTATAAACAATGTTATGATGATGATAATTTGAAAATACAGTTTTGCAACTGTAAATTCATCTCTTTGGAGTACTTTCCTATGGGTGGAATTCTTGGGTCACAAGGTATACTTAACTTGCCTATGGCTAAAGTGCCTCCAGAGAATTAGGCTCATGACTGAACAACACATGACAATGTTTTCTTTGCTTTCTTTTTTTGATGTTTGTTTGTTTGTCTTTTGGGACAGGGTGGCCTTAAACTCACTAGCCCAGGCTGGCTTTGAATTTGCAGCAATCCTCATGCCTCAGCCTCTTGCACGACAAGAGTGCTCATTTTCTTAACACTTGCTGGAAAAAAAAAGTTTTTTTTTTATTTTAAAAAAAGCAAAACAGAAAAAAGAGTAGAAATGATACAGATTTTAAAAAAACATTAAGAAGTCATCACTAGTTGATATATTACATATTATTATCTTAGAAGTAGTTGTTCAAGTTACAAAATCAAAGCATTAAAAATGAACAATCAATGACAGTACAAACTATTCTGTTTGATGAACTAACAAAAACTTAGTAGTATTGTTATCTGTCTTGCACACTTAAACATACAGTTATATGTGTATACTTACAGTTGTGTCTTTGCTTTTGAGCATTTTCTTTCCCTTTCATTATTAAAATATCTATTATACATTTTGGATCTTATTATTCTTTCAGTTTATTATTATTATTTTTTACACTAGAGAGATAATATATTTACAAATGTGAGTCTGAAAAAAATAATCTTAGTTTTCAATTTGATAGATGACACTTTTTCAAGTCTCTGAAGATCGAGCACCTTCTCTTATGTTTATTAATTTGTATATTCCTCCCTCATTAGAGTTGATTCTCATTGTTGACAGCAGTTATATTTTGTGAAGTTGCCATGACCTGTGAAATCACCATACTGACCTCTTGTCCCAATATTTCTGTCAAGTGATCAGTATGGGAGGTGCTTTTATGAATGCTTCTGTTCCAAGACCCTCTGTTATTATGTTGTTAATTTATTAACAGCACTTTAATGGAGTTTAAATAACACAATCTTTTCTCCATGAGGCATAATCATAGCCTTATACTTAGAAACACTAGGCAGCACTTGAACACTGTGCTTGGGGCCATTTTAAATAGGAAAATCATCCACAAAAAATGCAGAAAATGTGCCTTGAAAGAGTGCAAAAAAGTAATACTGGTTACAATATAGGAGCTCAAAGGAGGTCCAGTCCTCACTGTGTGACCTTAGCTGGGAATAGGCATGTCAAATTTTTTGTCATTCTGTGTGAATTACCTCAAAAATGCTGTGAATGTTAACTGTGGGGTTACATATAAATTTCAGAAAGCAGGTGAATTCACAAATACGGAGTCCACAAAGAATAAAGATGAGTTTATTTCCTTTGTCCATTTTTCTATAGGCCATTTAGCTTTTTCTCATTGATTTTCCTAAAGCTCTTTATATATTAGGATTATATTCTTTTGCCTAGACCATTTACTAACTATCTTCCTCAATTTTCTTTCCATTTTACTTATTGTCTGTTATTTCAGCAGACCCCCCCCTCCCCCAGTGCTGGGGCTCACACCCAGGTGCCCCCCTGCACTAGGCAAGCTCTCTACCACTGAGCTACCCCATCCCTCCACAATTTTTGATAATAGTATATCAAAGCACCTTTTGAAATTCAAAGGTGAGGGGACAACATTGAAAAAGGAATTGTATTAGATTTCTGATACTGTAAAAGTGGGTGGTATTTATTTCTGACTTCTTTTTTACAGGCACACCAGATTTGGTATTCTGCTGATTTTCCTCCTGCACTTTCGAAATATAGAAAATCATGTAAGCTGCATCCTGAACTACTATTTTATATCCATGTGCAGTCCTTATTGTAATCACGATTTTCATCTAATATTTCCAGTGTCAGAGGCTATTGGAGGCCTTTTATGTTTCTCCTTGCTCTTTCCTGTCCTCCATCTTGTTAGTGCTTCCTGCATCAAGAAATGTAGGACCCAGATGACAGGAGGAAGAAATCTATCAGAGACATCAGCTGCGCAGTGGCAGCTCTGCAAAAGAGCACATACTGCCTATGAGGAGGAGGTGGTGGTGGTACAGGTGTATTGTGAGGGCTTGGAACTATTGATTGAGAGGTATTTGGAATCCCTAGGTGTAGTACACACTTGAATTCCCAGCACTTGGGAGACTGAGGCAGGAGGATCGCAGCAAGTTCAAGGCTAAGCTTGGGTTACATAATAAAACCAGCCTAAACTACATAGTGAGACCTTGTCTTAAAAAAAGCATTTGGGATGTCAGTAAATTTCACTTATTCCTACTATGGTAGGCTCTGCTTTCGATTTACACACTGGATGTCTCTTCACCCCTAGGTGTGAGATCTAAGCAGCCAGCCCCGAAGACCCAGATGAACTACAAATGTGTAGGGAAAAGCTTCTCAAAACACGTAAGACTCTTTTCTTGGTAGTGAGTAGCCTTTCTGGTGTCTGTTTGGATGTTTAGAGTTGGGGGAGAAGCATTCCCTTACTTCCTGGTGGAAGGCAGAATGGTCCCTGGAAGACAGGCCACACAGTTTCTTGCATTGAGCCCTCTAGCTTCCAGCTTCCTAGAGACTCTCTAGGAAGGGATGGGACAGTCGAGCCATTTAGTTTCTCATTAGTGATGCCTGTGACACAGGCAGTAGCTTGCAGACTGTCCCAGGCTGGCCAGCCTCATCTGTCTGTCTCACACCCAGTATGGATTGTCTGATTGTCCCTGCTCCCTATTTTCTGGTACCAGGGATCAAACTCACGACCTTGCACTTGCCAGACAAGCACTTGTGCTGCTGAGCTAAATCCTCGGCTCAAAATTCAAATTTAAAAAAAGATTCCTTTTATGCCCTAGAGTTCCTCTTAGAGAATACATTGAAAGAATAAACATGGATATTAAGGTATACCCTGCTGACTTCATTTATTATGAAACTTAGAGCTATTTATTTGGCTATCTTGTGACTTTTACTTATTAAAATTGTACTTTAAATTGACTTTTTAAAAATCAGACTTACCCTGGTAACTGTATTTGTAACATCATGGGTTTGGTATGCTAGTTATGTGTACTTAAAAAAAAAAAAGACCTGCCCATTAAAATAAAAAAAAATGATTCAAGTACCATCTAACATTATCACAGATTCTAACAATATTACTACCAGTTCCATAAATGTACTGCTTTAAAATTCTGGTCTATGGTGCTAATAAGGGAATTCAATTAATTCAGCTCAGAGTGTAGGGTTGATGGCCCAGTTTAATGGTCCCCTTCTAGAAAGGACTTCTCTGCTTTGGGACCTGATCCCTGTCCCAGGGACACTTCAAGCACAGAAAGGCAGCACTGTGGTAGGGTTAATTTGAGGGCATTTGAAATGGGTCCACTGAAATGGGTCCACTTACATTGTGTGGGCAACTAAGGGCCCTTCCCTGTAGGCTTAGGATCTGGTTCTACCAAGGATAGAAGATTTCTTAAAAGTGTAGTTATGCTAGCTGGACTCCTGGGAGTTGTCTGGGAGAATAATTAACTATTGTTAAATAAACAAGTCCCTCCTGCTATGTGGAGTGTCCCCAGCCTAGGTGATTCCTCCCACCAGGGTCCAAGGCTGTTCTGAAAAGCTGTCTCCCCCTGTAAGGTGCTTCCTGGGCCCCAAAAGTAAATTCTCTCTGCTCACAGAGGCCTCATTCATCACAAGTAAGTGCTATTACACCCTGCTCGTTTTATGATGCAGTGATGCAGTAACAGGTTAAAAGCATATGCTTTAGGACCTGATCCTTGTCCCAGGGACACTTATGCGCGCGCGGATACACACACACACCCACCCCCCCCCCACACACATGCCACACCGCAGCAATAACTATGGTGCACTGATTTGAGGAAACTTACGCCTGAAAATAACTCTTAACTTTTTGGAGACAAGGAAAATCTTACTATTTTTAAATATCTCAGGAGAAAGAGAACAAACACGGAGCTGTAAAAACGGTGGTACACAGTCCTGCATTATTAACCAGGATGGAATGGATGAAATTTTGAACCACTAGCAATATTCTTACTCTTAACATCTGCTTGGTGCCTTTCGTAACCATGTTGTAGCTATTTACATTCTTAGGTCCCAACTTGAAGAAATTCATGATGTAAGACTGGAAAGCAGACAGTTCACACCCAGGAATACCAGAATTAAAGAAATAGTAGATAAACTAGAAAAGCACAGAGAAGAGGGGGATTAGTGACCCATCCCTCCTCCTTCTGCTTATTGATCTGACCTTCCACAGAGCACAGCACACCAACAGGAAGGTCAAAAAGGACGGACGAAAATCCCCAAACAGTCCCAGCGCCTGCTCAAGAATGATGTCTGGTTTGAAAGAGGCAATTTAATTCCCAGTTCTGCGGGGAAAGTGACCTTTGCGGATGAGCAAGTGTTGACAATCAGGCCATTTTCCCTTCTGTTTCAGGTACAATGGGATTGTGTAGGTAAAGTCAGTTCATCCGAAGACTCAGAAGCTGATCAATACTCCGATTACGGTCGGGGAGGGCTGTTGTCCTTACTTTTCTGACTTGGAAAAGGAAGCCACAGGCTGGAGGCCCAGAGTGAGCGTGATAAAGGACCGTGAGGTAAGCGGCGTGGGCAGTGTCTGGACCTTGGCAGAGTGGACACTTGGTCTTCAACACCTCATCCCTGCTGCGTCTGTGTGCACGCGCATGTGTGCTGTGTGTGTGTGAGAGACCTGCAGGCAGGGGACAAAAGTTAGCTTTATAATCATTCAAGTTTCTTTAAAGTTAAGCACTTAGAAGCCACTTCACCACACACGTGGTGCCGGGGTATGGACCCCGACATAGGGCCGCTGGTCCTCTCTCTGTGGGTACCCGCGGAGGGCGCAGGCCGTGGGAAAGGCCGTTTTGTATTCACAGCCATCGCCCGGAGAAGCCGGAGCCCTCCGCGGCCAGGTTTCCCCGCGTGCAAGCCGCTGCCAGGAGGCAAACGGGCTCCGCCTACGTGCGGAGGCGACCCGGCCTTGGCCGCCAACCCCTCCGCAGGCAGCGGCCCGAAGCCTCCCCCTCCGAATTTCCTCTCGGCTCGGTCGGCCGCGATCGGCCTCCTCCCTCCGCGATCCCGCCGCTGCTCCGCGCAGTCCCGCCCCTCCGTCCCCGCCCACCT
>PVJX010006052.1:31710-54241 GCA_004027295.1 Dolichotis patagonum | reverse complement strand
GTCTGGTTCGCGGGAGCGGCCTTCTCCTCCTCCTCCCCCGTCTTCCTCCGCCGCGCGCTCCCTCGGACTCCCCGGTACCAGGACTTGGATTTCTCGTTTCTGCTCTAGAGAACGAATCAGGAAAAGTCGCTCTGCGGCACTCTCCGTGCCTTCCTCCTCCCCCTAGTGATCATTTTCGTCCTTTAGCCTCAGGTTGAGCTAAAATGCACTCCCCGGAGCCATCTGGTCTGATTCCCGGGAACTCGGCATATGGTCTCCATTAAGCTCGCCAACCCCGTGCACCGAGAATGCAGCCCTGGAGCGGCTCCGGAACCTCCAGGATTTTTGCCCTGGCCAGCCTGGATCAGACTCCGGGTTTAAGTTCCGAGTTTAATACCTAAGGTTCCTGGTCCGAGGCTGTAATTACTGTGTGTCAGGACTCCAAGGAAATGCAGTTCTGCAAGGCGATGGTTATCATTCATTCCTCCGGGATCTGTGTTCCACTGTGTGCAAGACATAGCTTGTTAGAATGCAGTTTTAATGCTAAAAAGTCCGCGTAAATTTACGGAAACACCCTGGCCACAGAAATTGAACCGGATCAGGAGCATTGGCATAGTGGAGTCTTAGCTATACCTTCTCCAGTGTCTGTCCCTCATGGAAAAATCAAAACAACACACGTGTTAGATTGTGGAAAATATTTCCTCACCCATGGGTTAGAGTTTCCAAGAAAAAGGGAACAGGCAGGTATATGGAATTGCAGAGGCTGATACCTGGAAAGTGTCTTAAAATTGGTATCAAGGACAAGCCTGCGGGTATATTGAGACTCAAAGGTGGAAGGCCTTGGGAACGTCCATGGCTGGGCAGTCCTGGCCCTTATGTTAAACTGAATTCATTCGTTCTCTGGTTCCAGCCTTTCCCTGCACTTCTCTTTTTGTCCCCGCCCTGGGTCCTGTCTTTTGTGGGGAGCTCTACCCTTTTCTTCCCTGTCCCTAACCAGGGTTTCACTCTCTTCTTTCTTTCTCTTTGCTTTTCTTCCTATTCTCCTCTTCCCGCCACAGCCGTGTGATTTTATTTGGGCTTTTAAAAATGAAACCAGGTGCTGTATAAAACAAAAGCAAAGTAATAACAAGGAAAAACGATCCAACGCCCAAGGAATGTGCTGAGTTTTATGACTCAGGCTGTCCTGGCAATGGGGCTTTGACACAGAGGTGGGTGGCACGGAGCACAGACCATACATGGCAGCCCTGGCCTCCCCAGATAGGATGGTGAAGGCAGCCTGTGACTCACTCCACCAAACCAGAAGGAGACTTCCCAGGGACTAGTGCCAAAGGATCTCAACTTTTCCCCCCTGCAGGGGCCACAGCAGTCTGATGGAGCTGGGGCCACCCCGAGGTTTGGAGGGGAAGAGGCCCAGGCAAAAGGCCATCCCAGGGAAAGAGGCAGGCTCTGTGTACTTGGGAAAGGTTTTGGGTGCGTTTAGGAGATGAAAAACATGTATAGCAAAGCTCCGTGAAAATAAGTTCCTGGTCATAGGATTGCTGCAGTGGCTGGAGAGGAGGGGTGGCAAGGGGTGTTTGTTTTTTGCAGCAATGCCTAGGGCAGAGGAAGAGCTTGTCAGATGCTGGCACGTTTCTGGGGTGCCATTCCTAAGGCAGTCAGCAGGAGCAGCGGAGAGCTAGTGGCCCGGACTTTGTGCATAAACACCCAGAGAGACAGCCAGGCTCACAGCCTCACATTCTGGGAATTTTTTTCAAATGAGCGTAGTAAGGGGGTGAGGTGTGCAATTTTTTTCCTTCTGTTACTAAGAGACAGGCTTTGAGTGCTAAGGAGCTGATCTTGCCCAGCAGGGGTGGTGGAACTTGGCTTGAACTTGGGTGACAAGGATCTGTCTGCTCTCTTCATTAGGCAGGCCTGGAGGAACAGGCAGGACTGATGGTTCTTCTGTCTGGGTCCCACTCAGGGAAGGCTGTCACTTTTTGAATGAGAATGAACCTGGCCTGGTACAAATGAGATCTCCATTTACCGGGGCCTCGTGGAACCAGGACTGGCTTTTCCTTTTCTTTCTTTTCCTTTCCGTAGAATATGTACCACACAGCAATGGTTGTTATTCCATAATCGAGCTCTACTTAACTGTTTTATTAAAGCTATTTACCTGGAAAAATGAAGTCTTTTAGGAACGATGACTTCATGCATATTTATAGCCTGGCATCACCCGGGTTTTGCAGGAGAATGGGCTCATTCAGATTTATTTATGATGTGACACTGGGGTGAGTGACATCCGTCATCTGGGTCAGCCCTCCGCTCTGTTCCACTGAAGCATGTTTATGGAGTGATTATGCCTGCAAAGAATTGCTATATTTAGGCTTGCTCCTCCCCTAACCCTCTCTTAGCCCTCTTAAGTCCCCAAACCAGCCAAAAGCCAAGGTTATAGTCTAGGAAAGATTTGAACCCCAGTGACAAGGGACAGTGGCTGCAACATGTGCTGTGGAAGTATGTGAGAAATTGGAAGACAATTAGAATGGAAACGCTGACTGCCCTTTTCGCATTCATATATCAAGGTGGTTTTGTTGTACCTGTATTTGCAGGTGAGGGCCATTAAGCTGTGCAAGAGGGCCTCTGACAGGTGATGAGCATGGCTGGGAGATGAGGGGAATGGATGCTTAGGAAATGCCTTCTTCCAGGGAGCTTTCCCGGCCCAGGATATCCCAGGCCTTCAGGTCTGTTGCTCTTGGGGAGGACCTGGTAGGGGCTCTATGACCTCTGCCGGGCCAAGGTCTCTGGTGAAACCTGAGGCTGTCCTCTCTCAGCCACACCTGGCCCCAGGCTAGGGCAGCAGCTGTCCTTCATCAGCTGTGGAGGAGGGAGGGCCTCCTCTGGCCTGGCTTTTAGCTGCACATGCCCTGACCTTGGCATTTCAGGCTAACACAGGCCGACTTTAGGACTCAGTATTTGCCTCCAGTGAGCTAAGCTACCTATTGTTTATTCTAGGAAGGGCCAGGTTTTGGCACGGTGGCATGAAATCTTGCCAGCATTTTATTTTTAGAGACAGGAAAATGTCTGCTTTTTGGCAGCTGTTTTTATGCACTAGGGATGGCATAAAAAAGTTCAAGCGAGAGATTCCAAGCATTAAATTCGTGGCATATGACACGGGCAAAAACACCATGGGTTTCTCAACAGCAACCTTTGTGGAGCCTGAGAGCTTTCATTAGAAGGCCTCCTGAGCAGAGTGCAAGCCTTGCTACTATACACCCTGACGACAGAAGTCCTCTGGTGTCTTCTGAGTTCCCTTTGAGTGCATCAGCTGATCTGAAATATTGACTGCATGTCAATTCTCCTGCTTATCTACAATCCATAATCTAGTCCAGCTTGATAGGGAGACTAAGAAAGGCAGCCTATTAAATTTCATGTTCACCACCCTTCTCGGACCTACTCACATTGTTTGTTAGAAGTCAGCCAACTTGCATGGCAAGAAGCAAAGTATATGGTTAGACTCAGGGATTGCATTTCCAAGTCTTATTATATTTGATACTTTTCCTAATTCTGTTCTTTCTTAAATCAGCTTTCTATTGGTCCTGTCTTTCTGGCTACTCTCTGAAAGCATTTTGTAAACAGTAATATATTATGCAAAGGCAAAATTAAATTGTGTTTTCCTGCCTTTCTTTCTCCTGTGGAAAAAGAGAACTTCTTAATTATAAAAATAAGACACAAATACTACATTCTCCTTTCTGCTTACAACCTGTTACTACCTTTTGGGTTCATTTTTCTTATTGCTGGTATACATCCTTTGATAGGTTTTTCTTGTTTTCATTCTTTTCTCCATTCAAGAGCAAGGAATAAATTTTCTTGATAGCTTACGTGAGAATTCATTTTGAACTTTGTGTGAATGTTGGTTTGGCTCCTCTGGAACTCTTACATTTGAATTTATTTTTCCTCAGCCCTTCTAAGCAATTGTGACATTGTTTTCTTAAAACTATTGTGGTTGATAAGCAGTCTCCTGTTGACCTGAATCTCATCATTTATAGGGAATCTCTCTGACTCTTGTTGTACCTTGTAGGATTGTCTTTTCACCTTGATGTTCTGGAGTTTTATTTTTATATCATTATGTGTGAAGTTATTTTTAAGGTTTATTCCCTCTGGGACTGTCAGGTTCTTTCAGTCTGAGGACTTAGGTTTTTCTTTAGTTTAGCTGTGGGATAGAGAAGAAGAACCCAGGAAGGCTAAAATGAGCTACATGATAAAGTACTGAGCTTGGAAACAGTCTGTATGCCTATCAACAGATGAACAGATAAGGACAACTCAGAAATGACCTATATACTCATTAATAGATGAATGGATAAATAAAATGATTCATACACAATAGAATACTACTCTGCCAAAAAGAATGATAAACTTGAGGCATTCACTGGTAAATGGATGCACCCTGAGATGACAATATTAAGTGAAATGAGACACACAAGCTTACTGCATGATTTCTCATATAAGAGACTAAAACAGTCTATAGCTATGTCTATCTATCATTTATCTGTCGCTATCTATTGCTATCTATCTTGTAAAATAGAAACTAGATGAAGTAGGGAGATCTTTTTCTAATGCATGAGGGAACAAGAGGCAGGGAAGGGGAGGAAGGGGAGGAAAAGAGATTGGGAAAAAGAATTGAAGGAGAAAAAAAGAAAGTAGAACTTTTGCAAATGGGAAGGGGACCAAGAGTTGGAGGGAATAGGAAAGGAGGGGAGGAGAAGGGAAAAATTTCGATGTGTTATGTACATGTATTAATGTGCATGATAAATGTAATCGTTATGTACTGTAGATATGTACTAATAAAAATATCGTGCCAAAGACTAAAGGGAAAGATCTGTGTGCCTGAGTGTAGGGAAGAATTTTATGGGGTTACAGGGAAAGGGAGAAGAGAAAGACTTAGAGGGATTCTTGCTAGTTTGGTAAGAATAAAATTTCTAAAGAAGGTTTTTGAGATCTTTGGAAGTACATTAAAAAAGAACTCCCCTGTTTGGTGTTTGGGGGAATACTAAGACTTGAATTAGTATATGTATATGCATATTTATTAACTTGAATATTAACATATTACACACATATAATCTCTTTCATGGCTAATAGTTTATAAGAAGCATAGCCAAATATATTTTTTCATTCATTCAGTAATCTAGTTTGTCTGGATAAGTTTTGTAAGTAGGTAATAGATTCAGACAGAAAAGACACCATAGTGTTCAAGCATTTCAGGACTCAGGTTAAGACCTGGCATGTGAAGTCCTGCTACCCTCCCCAGAGGTTGTCTGCTCTAGACAAAAGGATTTGCTCTGTGGAATCTCTAGGTTTCCCGTGAGACATGGTGTGTGGCATAGAGGATAAGATCTGGGAGAGACTCAAGCACAAACTGATAACGATCAACAACAGCATCTTTGGATGCTGTTAGCTTTTGTATTGGTGAGACACAATGCCTGATACCCACAATTTAAATTTTTAATTTTGGATTATGGTTTTAGGGGAGTCAGTCCATGGTCAGCTGGTTCCAAGGAAGAAGTACAGTGGCTGAAAGGCATGCCAGAGCAATGTTGCTTTGTTCATCATGGCTGGAAAGCAGAGTGGGGGAAGTGTCAGGGACCACATAGAATACCTAAACCCATGGCTCTTGTGACCCAGCTAGACACCCCCGAAAGTGTGCTTTGCTAACCTGCTGGGCATTTCTTAATCCAGTCAAGCTGTCATACACAAATTAGCTATTACAGTCTTCAAGCAAACAAAAGCAGAAGCTGCAAAAATACTAGCAGAGGATGCTTCTTTTCACTATTCATGCAATGTATTTTATTATATTCATGTACTGCCTTTTAAAAATATGAATTATTGTCAAACTTTTAAAAATATAAGGAATATACAAATAAGTATTAAAGGGTCCAAATGCTCCTAAGTGTTTGAATTGCTCTAGGTTGGTGATGGCAAACCTTTTAGAGACTGAGTGGCAAACTGTTACCCCAAACCCACTTATTTGTCCCAAAGTGCCAATACTGCAATTAAACTTGAGTGCTGAGATTTTAGTTTAGAAAAAACGATGCATATGTTAACATCTTTTGTTTAAAAAAACACACATGTTTTTGTTTAAAAAACACACATGCACCATCTAGGGCTCTGATCTAGGACTTTTTCCTTTCCCCTTGTAATAGACACATTAAAGCGTTTGATTTGATGAGACAGTGAACATATGCACCCTGTGTAATCTGAATTACTGCCCAGATTAACAGGTAATTAGAGATTGGGTATCTGCTGCCCCAGCATTCCTAACCAGTCCTGAGCTCCTAGGTGTCAGGTGCTGCTATTTGCACTAGGATTTGAGTCATGAATAGCTCTGCTTGGGTAAGTTGGAGGGAGTACATCGTATTAATGCAGTTTGATGTTTAATGTGGCTTTTGCTGAGTGGTTGTGTACATAGCTATTATACTTTGGTGGGTGGGTTTCTAATGGTCTTAAGTAAGACCAAGGTGGAAATGAAATTACAAGAACTATAAAGGCTGTCAAGGCTGAGTCCTATTGACCTAGCCAGAAACTTATTATATTAGACTGAGGAATTTGTTCTATGTATTTTCTAGGTCCACCCATTGCATGATGGTATGTAACACAGAGGAAGGAAATTTGGGAAGGAGTCAGCCTAGAGCTGATGTTCAATAACAGTAGAATTTCCAAGCAAATGGAGAAGCCGCAAACAAAATTAGGTTCTGGGGTGTGTTGACAGCGGAGGGCAGCTGGATTAAAACAGTTCACCCAGTTCCTCAGAGGAGTCAGACTACTTCTTTCAGTTGTCATCAGCCTTTCTTCTTTCCTGAATGTAAGGTTTCCTCCACTTGATAGAGAACTAGTGCTTTCTCCGTCTCCAGAGAGAGAGAAATGCTCTCCAAATTATAATTATTTCTTCCTTTCTGCAAAAATATGACATTTTACAAAGAAGAACCATGCATTTACGTTATCATTTCAGGAGCCTATATTTTCCATTTTTGGGTTAATCTATAATTAATTGTAACTGCTCACTCATCAGATTTTCCACCTCCCCCTCATCTTTCGCCAGCCTTTAGGTTAAGCAGTTAATGCTCTGTATATTTGTTTGTGAATCTTCTTTTAGAATTAGGTGCCCAAGGAAAGAATCCATTTTTAAAGAGAGGAATTCTTGAAATCCACTGCTTGTTTTGTTAGGTTAGCTTTCATAAAACAGCATTTGTAAAAGCAGGCCCGCCTCTAGAGAACATGTGACAATTATCTAGCAGATGTGACTATGGCAAAGTACTCTCCTCAGGAACCTTGCATGTTCAGTTCCTTTGGATTTGCTCCTTTAATGGAAGAGCCCACCATGGTGTCACAGGTTCTCTGCTTCTCCAAGTGTGGTCTGCAAGGCTCTGCCAGCTGGTCTCTTCCAGAATAAATGTTTTCAATATGATAATGTTTATAGTTGTGTTTCTGGAGTAAATTAATAATTTTTCTCACGGTATTTAATAAAAAGCAGTTTATTTCATTTCTACCTCATAGAACCAAGTACTTTTATTTCAGTCTGTGTGAAGTGAAGAGGGTTATTTTTCTCTCTGTTGGTGAGGTGGGCAGGGCAACTGTGTTGGTCAGCTTTCCCATTGCTGGGACCAAATACAACACCTGAAGTTTAAAGAAGGAGTCGTTTTTTTGGATCATGTTTTCAGAGGATTCAGTCCATGGTCAGCCAGCTCCATGGCGGAAGGGTGTGAAAGAGCGAAGAGGCTTAGTTCATGTCAGCAGGAAGCAGAGAGCTTGAAAAAAGCTGCAGAGCAAGGAGACCTACTCCCTACGCGTACACCTTTATGGTCTACACAGGCACACACGCAAGGGAGTCTTACTAAGTCCTGGGCTTCTTTCAAGCTCATCAAATCGATGGTTAACTATCACAGTCACAGTCTTTTCTTCTGAGGAGGCCTGCAGCCTATAAAGATTTGAGATCCCTTCCTTTCCACACAGGTGGGCTTTGCAATGCCTCAGAGAGGAATAGTTAGTTATAATGACAAGGACGAAGAATCCAACCTCTTTAGCTCCAAGGCTTGGCTCGTAACTCTAATATGCTGACTGACTCTGGGCATTCTGGCTGTATCCATCGTGTTTCTAGAGGGCCAATGTAGTCTCTTCTAAGCCATTATTTTACTAGACTGGGATCCTTATTTTGTAACTCTGGCCATGGGAGAAGGGGGAAGGGTAAAGCAGCTTTTCATGCCTTGATATTTTCTCTCTCTCTCTCTTTACTTGTCTGGGGTCTTATATTTAGGAGGAGTAGTGTATACTTCACCCCTCAGCCCCGCTTCCTAATGTCTTTGGCTAGCACAGACTGTTCCTGGCAGATAGCAAGAGCAGGACAGTGAGGGTGGACTGCCTGCAGCCCAAAGGATGAGTTTATATCAGAGAGACCTGGAAAATCAGTGCGGCGTGTAGCTGGAGGTTAGCATCCCAGCACCTCCCTTTTTTCCTCTTTGAAGGAATGTGAAGTAGGGAGTGGGAAAAGGTTGGAAGAGAAGGGAAGTTTGGGTAACTTTTGGCAGGAAATGAATATGCATGAACTTTATTTCTTTCACTGCTGTCTTAATTTTTACTTGTTGCTGAGACAAAATACCTGATGCCCAGAGTTAGGGAAGGAAAGGTTTATTTCTTACAGCTTTTGGAGGTTTCAGTCCACAGTTGTCTCCAAGGCAGCATGGCATGGTGGGGCCACAGTTCATGGCAGCTGCAAACAGCAAGGTGGAAACTGGCAAGAGAGAGAGACACACCTTACATCATATCCTGGCTCCACGCCTGGGCAGGTGTAGCACTCACACCTCCAATGTGAGCGCTAGACAATGAACCAATCACAAACGCATAATTGCTTGAGGGCTGGGGGCCACTGACAGAAACCATGACAACTACTGAACTTAATACAAGGACAGACTTTCATCTTTCTCACCAGCTTCTTACTGCTCATTCATTCTTTATCCTGTTGGAATTTTTTCCCCCAATCTGTTATTGCAACAACATCCCACCAAATCTTTCAGAACCATCCCAATGGTAAAGACTGTGAGATTTAACTTTACCCTACTCATTCTTGCCACAGGTTCACAGAAAACTCTCTCTTTCTCTGGGTTCGCTATCAATGCTGTCCTTGTCTAGGCCTCTCCGGTGGTTTCTTCTCATTCTCCTGTGTTTTACCCCATCCTCTTCCTCCTCCTCCTCGTCTCCCACTGAAGTGTGAGTATCTCCCAAGGTTCTGTCTTTAATTCTTTTGTAGTTGTTGTCATTATAGTTGCTATCATGATGTTCTCGCCCTCCACACTATCTTCAAATGTCATCTTTGCATCTACAAGTCTGATCATGAACTTTCTTCTGAGCTCTGGAATGATTTTTTTTTTTCACAGTCTTTCTACACAAGAATGTCCTATTTAGACACAAAACTATTGTGATAACACCTGGTAAGGATGCTAATGATGTTTGCTAGGATATTAAGAATGGAAAACAAAATGGGCAGAGTAAAAAAAAGGATTTAGCAAATAAAAAGGGTTAAGCTGAGCATGGTAGCACATGCCTGTGACCCAAGTACTGAAGACGGTGGGCCTCAAGTTCAAGCTCAGCCTGGGCAGCTTAATGACTTTGTGAGACCCTGTCTCAAAATTGAAAAAAAAAAAAAAAAAAGAACTGGGGATATAGCTCAGTGGTAAACACCCTACGTTTGTCTGCTGGTACTGAAAAAAAGTCAGGACTCTGATGGATTTGTAGTTCAAAGAGAGGAAAGAGAAAAAAGGAGAGAGAGAGAGAGAGGAGATGAGGCTTATCTCAGATTACATAGCTTGGGTAACATGGAAGATGGGTACACGTCTACTGGAATTACAAGATGCATGGTGAGGGATAGATTTGAGGGGGAAAAACCATGATTTCACTTTCGGACATTGTTAAAAGTTCTTATTTCTCTATTTTTTTTTAGTCTTTCTTTTTTAGTCCTGCTAGAATTATCTTCCTAAAACAGAGGTCAGATCATACCATTCTCTTTTTTGTTAGCTTTTTTTTTTTAAGTAGAGAAGTTTCAGTAGAAACAGTAGAGTTCAGTCTCCTCGACAAGAGACCTAAGGCTCTATACAAACTGGCTTTGTTTGGTTTTATTGTAATCTTTCAGCACAACAGAATCCACCAAGCAATTTCTCACCTTCTTGCATTTGCTCAAGCTGTCCTCTCAATCTGGAATGCTTTCCCCACTTTTATTGCCTGCAAAAATCCTACTCATTCTTTAGACTACACTTTGCATGCTACATCTTCTAGAAATCTTCCTTTCACCCTGGTAAGAATTAATATCTTCCTATTCATTATTTCCATAAGAATATGTTTGTGGCTTTACTGGTATTAGAATATGTTTACTCATACACTTCTTCTATGGGTTGGTAATTCCTTAAAGCTTGGAAATACATCTTATCTATCTCCGTTTCCTGCCAAGTGCTAGCACACAACTTTCCACATATTTGTTGTTCCTGAAATAACAAATGGAAAGAAGAGGGAGGTATGAGTCAAGTTTAGAGTACACGAGGAGTCTAAGGGAAAGACGTGCTTGGAAGGGGATAGGCTCGGAACTTACTTTAGAATATTTTCAAGAGAGATGGAACCTGAGTGGTGAAGAACAGGGGTAGGGAATAATGATGAGACAATGGATTCCAGGTAATATTAGGGGCTCATCTCTTATTAACATGTAAGCCTGTGCTACAAACTCATGCATGTACATATCTGGCCTCTTATCAACAGGCAGACAAGCCAAATTGTCACGTCCTTCTTCAGCAGGAAATTCTTATTCTGTTCATTTAAAAACAACCACGGCTTCTTTGAGTAATGAAGACTCCTATGGATTTAGCTACTGCTGTGGCTGTCTGTTGTCTGAGGACATAAAGCAAAGGAACCTTGACCAAGAGCTTGTTTATGACCCAATGCTGTGCCCATTTATTTAGTTGTAGGAAAGATGGACAAGGGCATATTCTGATTAATGAGATTTCTTTGACCTTTAATTACCTTTTTAATATATTAGTCTGTTTCATCAACCTGTTTTTATTTTCAACAGTACAAGAAAAAAGTGAAAAATACTGTCTTGTAATATGAATCCTAACATAATAAAATTGATGGTTTCCTATCAATACACTTGTTATAAATACAATACATACTTATTATTTATAACTACCTTATATATGCACTCTGTGTATTATGTATACACATTTATTATATATATTCTATGTCTGTATGTGACCATATACATCTGTTATATATATTCTATATCCTTATGTGACCATTCATCAGCCTATTTTAATCTTTTATTAGTAAAAGGACTTACCAGTTGTATATGTTGGAAATGGAAAGAAACAAAGACTGACATTCTGAATACTTACATTTTCAATTACCTACTTCCAATGAAAGAAGGTGCTCCTTGTTTAGCCTCAGATATTTTGGGAATTATATGCCCAGGAAAAATACCAGGCAAATGCAATCTTTTATGCCCAGCTGGGGTATGCCTCTTCCAGCCTTATCTTTGGACCCCAGTTCAGAGTGATTTGGTGCTCTTTTTTATTGATTGATTTATTTATTTTTTCTGGTACCAGGGATCAAACTCACAACCTCATGCTTGCCAGGCAGGAACTTATGCCACTGAGCTAAATCCCCAGCCCTTTACAGTGAGTTGGGAACTGTGAGAGTTGCCTGGGTCCTCTTGATTGGCCCTGGGATGCTGGGTGATGGCTTTACTTCCTTGGCTCCATCTGGGTTCTCCTATGGGTTTTCCAGGTCAAGGAGGCCACCCATGGCCAACGGCAACCCACGTTCCCGTCAAATGGCTTCTCTACAGTCCTAGGACAGGTTCATCTCATTAGAGAAATCAAAAAACAAACTCCAGGGCTAGGAGTGAAGCTCAGCCTAGCATGATGAAGCCCTGGGTTTAATCCCCCTGCACTGCAAATAACAAAGAACCCCCCCCAACCCAAACCAAAACTAAATAAGAGAGGACCTTGCCATATGGATGAGAGAAACTTCCTGCATTTCCTGTGCCAGCTTTTCCATTCCTTTGCATCAACACCCAACACTGCACTTTGCTCTGCCTCTTCCATCAGTCCTCAGGACCTGGTGGAGGAGGGAGAATGCATAGTCTGGTCTGGAGGCTACTATGATGTCAGCATTCATGACAAATGTGCTAATGACAGTGGAACCTTGTGTTCCCCACCTCATGAACTCACCTTCTTATTCCAGCCTTACATAAATAGAATTGACAGCACCTCACCATCCAGTTGCTCATGCAGTCTACACCATGGTTTCTTTGCCACCTGGAAATATAAGAGAGTCAACATCTCTGGGTGGACTCCAATGCCTTCCTTCTACCTCTTGGGCTGTGTATTCTGAGGTGTCTACAGCTCTTCATGAGGGTCCCAGAGATGTCGCATCCAAGTTGTCTACAGCACCAAATAGCTCACCAGTGTACCTGGGACTGGCTTTCATTTCTTACTTGTTCAGTAGCTCTTATTGGTTTCTCACTTTTATTCCTGGAATTGATTTCTAAAATAAATGATTGCACATAAGCCCTGTTCTCAGGGCTCTGTTTTTTCCAAGAGCCCAGAGAATAGATAGACAGATAAAGGTAGATAATAAGAGATAGATAAATAGATATGTATGTACATATGTATGTGTATAGGTAAGTAAACAGGTATAAAAGAAGATAAGTTAGATAATAGAGATTTAAAAAAGGTGGAAAGACTTTTGTTATCTGTGAATGCTGGGGCCAAAACTATTGCACGGAGAACATTCTAACAGAATTCCACATTGAAATGAGATGTAAAGGGGCAAGGGGCTCCATGGTCCTGTAACTGACAAATCTATGGGCTGCTAACTAGGAATTGCAGTTAAAATAAGAGTAAGAATTGAAAGAGTGAGTCGAGTGATGGCATCTCTCTGTCTAGATATCTTTAAGAGCTGAAGGATGCTCAGCTTTCTGGGATGATTAGGGTGCAGGTCCATATTCAGGGCAGGGGGTCCCAGCCCAGCGTATGATCTCTGCTTTACTTGTCTGAGAGCTAAGTTTTCTAAGGTACTCAGAGTTCTTGGGATGTATCTTTTAAAGTAAGTTGGTGGAAGAAGAATATTTAGCACATTCTTTATGCTAAAACTAAATGACTTGCATACCTGCTAAAACATCTACCGTTCTGCAGGAGGTGTTTGAAAGGTGGAAGGCAGACAGCTAAGCAGGCACACTTGTACGAGTCACCTGGAGGAGTGGCAGGAAATGGAAGGGGCCATTAGGGAGATGAAGGTGGGTGGGGCAAGGCCTTTCTATCCCCGCCTAGCTGTCTCCTAACTCGTCTCACCAGTACCTACACACGGGTCGGGAAAATAGTTTTAAGCTACTCTCAAGAGGTCTCAATCCAAGCATGGTGACTCGGTTTTAATAAGGAAAAAGAAGTCAGACCTTCAAAACTCTAAAGTGGGCAGGAAAATATTTTTAGTCATTTTTTTCTCCCAAGAAGCCTATCATGGTTTGAAAACTTTGAGGAGTCATTTTTTAATATAATTGTCTTGCAGATTGTGCCTTACAATGACTTCTGCCTCAGAAAATTGCCTTTTTTATTTGTTTAGAAAGAGTCATAGTGTTGTTTATGAAATGTTACATTAGATGAAGAGGGGGTCCTACGATCAGTTAATTCAACCTCTCTTTTATAAGATGCTTAATAGTGTTATTATTGTACCTTCATTGGATTCTGAGCCAGGTTTAAACTCCATTGTAATGTTCCTTGTGATTGGAAAACGTTATCTATAATCAGATATTAAATAGGTGAGGCATCTATAGAGACTGGTGTGGGGGAATTAATTCTGAGGTGAGAACTGAAGTCAATTCTCTGCTTCATGTTTATAATTCTACTGTAAACTAAGAATTACTGATCACTTAGCTGTATTGCAAAGGAATCCCAAGGGGATACAATTGATTTTCCTACGTTTTCAGCTCTCAATGTGAATAGGATTTGTATTTTCCTGTTTTGCAGATTCAACTCTAAAGAAGAAATTATGATCAGGAGATCTATTATCTCACAAAGAAGAGTAAGTCTTGATTAATAATCTGAGGCTTCCTAGACCTTGGGCAGGGAAGAAAGATGGCCTCTTAGTTCCTGGGAGTTACCACACTTACCTCAGAGCCTCCTTTCTGGGCATTTGCTTGTTTGGTTAACTGTCATCACTCATAAAATAAACACCATTTTGTGTGGAACTCAGAAGGTATGCTGAGTAAGGATGCTGATTGGAGTTATTGTAAATATTTGTGATGATGACTTCTCTGTGTGAAGCCTGTGCTTTTAATGGTATCCTTTAACTTGTGATTTTGCTGACAGGTCCTAAGGTGCTGTTGGGATACAGTCTGTATCTTCTGGAGGCCCAGATGAAGTTCCCAAAATTTTTGGCACCAGGGAATAGTTTCATGGAAAACAATTTTTCTGTGGATCAAAAGGGAATACTTTTCTTTTTTTAAAATCGGTATGTTTGAGGTGCATAATAATATTTCTCAATGCTAGCATCACTGCCTCAGCTCCATCTCAGATCATCAGGGATTAGAGTCTTATAAGGAGCATGCACTCGACATCTTGTTCATGCACAGTTCACAGTAGGGTTTGCACTCCTAAGGCTATCCAGTGTTGGTGCTGATTTGACAGGGGAAGAGCTCAGGTAGTAATGAGTGAGGAGGAACAGCTGTAAATACTTCCCTTGTTCACCTGCTGCTAACTTCCTCCTGTGCAGCTCAGTTCCTAACAGGCCATGAGCTCATAATAGTCCACAGCCTTGCCTTAGTGCCGGTACCCCTTTTCCTCTCCTATCCTCTTATATGCACTGAGCATCTCTTTGCTCTCCTTCCTTCCTGTGAACCAAAAGCACCAAGGGGACTTGAAGTATATACCTTTCCCTTTATATTGTTCGCCTTGTCCATCCCTCCCATAAGTGTCCTGATGTGATGCTTCTGACTTGGGCAAGGAAATACAATTGATAGTTTTCCTTGTGCCCCTATGACCATAGCTATGGCTCCGTTAAATGGTCAGGCATTTTGTGGCTACCAAATGAACAACTAACAATAAATACATTATAGAAAACATGGCACTGGGTCTTGGCTTACAATTATTTATGTAGCATGACAATAAAAACAAAAATCTGTCAACTTGGATTAGAATTCAATGACTTGGAGAATCCAGTTCCAGCAGACAAGATGCATCTTTTGTCATGAATAGCTCCATTCTCAGACCATTTCAGTTAGTAGAACCCCATTTTGGGGAAAATTATTTCCAGACTGATGATTATCTTCCTTATATTGTTGGATAGCCTCAGTCACAGGGAACATGTGAAATATAGTCTAAGGAAAAAAGTGTGCATAAAAAATTTGTTCATGGCTGTAGTCCTAGCAAAAATAAAAGGAATCTAGCTTACTTGTAATATTTTCAGTAAGTCCCAGCCACCCCAAAACAAAGCTGGTTTTTGAACCTAATAAAAGAATGTGTTTCAATCATCTAAAAAATAGTTACTGAATGAAAAAGTAAGGGAAAGTAGTGCCTGATTAGTGGCTGGTCATTTACAAAATGGCTTCTACATTATCTCATTTTTTAAAAAGTACATGTGATCACTTTAAATGTTGGAGTGAAGTGGTTCACAATTTCTTGAAATAAGTAAAGGACATTATATTTATAAGCATGTGAGTTGTGAGCCACACCAGACGTTCTCATCTGTTGCTTTATATATTTTTATCAGTCATCACAGATTCATGGGGAAGGTTCAAATGGACAGAACTTTAAAATGGATTTTAAAAAATAGTGTTTTAACTCAGAGTACTTTTCATCCTGCTCCCCCTTTCCTTTGGTCTGTTCTTTCTCTGGTACCTTTTCTTGAGTGGTAAACTATTACTACTTGTGTTTGGGTAGATTATTGTTTAGCTTGCAAAACATACCAGTTCCCCCTCATTAACATCTCCTAGTTGTCCAACTTCATTAAGACAAATGGAATTATTCATCTTTTCTTCCCCTTCCTTGCGCTGTAGGATCAATAAACTCATGTTAAGCAGGAGAGGGGAAGGTTGCTGAACTCTTCTAAATGTCACTAAATAGTTTCAAGAAGGAGCCGGCTGCCACGGTCCTGAACGAAGGATGTGCTCTCAACCTTAACCAAATGGACATTTACAACATAGTAACCATTTGCATTGTCACCATGGCTGTTCAAAACTTGCATTTTGCAATAGCTATAAATAGGAGGTCCACTAATCTGATTAAAATACATGGAGAAGTAAAAAACAGAACAAAGAAAACCAAACCTTCAGATTAACAAGTAGACAAGGATGGCAACTAAGGGGTGGGGGAAAGAAACAAGAGTATAGCCAACCTTTTTTTTTTTAATTAGAGTATATTATACTTTCAAACTGGATACACTAGAAATTGGCAATGCAACATAAGATGCAAAGGAATATACCAGTTACTGTCAAAATGACCCTGTACAGCCTTGTAATGCAAAAAGCTTTATACAATACAAATTTTCAGTAATGTACACAAACCTTGACAGTATGATCATCTGAACATAACATGAGGAGTTAAAAAAAAGGACAAATGAAAGAAAGTGCTGAGAACCCTAACTGCATTACTATATGGGAAAATAAGCTAGCTTTTATGGAAGGATGCATAGTGAAAACAACCGAAGTTAGCTGGTAGGTGAATTTCTCAAAGATGTTAGTGTTTTACACAGAAAGGATATCTATGGACTACATCCTTCCCTGAGTATCAAACTGCAAACCAAATTTGGGGGTATATAGTATCTAGGTGGAGTCTGAAAAATGTTGTAGATTTTCCTTTATTAATAACAATAATAATATAAAAAGTCAAACAAACTCCAAACACACCTTTTCTCACTCAGAAAACTTTTATAATTTACCAGAAAGATCGATGACTCTTTCCAAAGTGCTAAAAAAGTTGCCCAATTATATTAAGCATTACTAAGTCATTCAAATACAAGTTCAGTGGCAAGCGGTGAAATGCATGGCATTTGAGCAGTCAGAGTCTCCTTCCGCCACCCCCCACCCTTGAAGGTTTCCATCCTTAGACCTCCTATTGCACAAGTGGCACGCTAGAAAGCCCCGAGTCCTGGCTGTCCGGGCCACCCTTTCAGGTTCTTAACCTGCTGGTGCCTAAGCCTCAGTGGACCACCAGGGCCCTCTTTCCTGTCATCACTGAACTTGTAGTTCTGAAAACACATTATTAGCCAAGTGGCACATTCTCCATTATATGGGGATAAAGACATGACTTTAAAAAGAACCAACCCACCCACACGCCCAGTGTTCTTGGAGTATATTGTCCGTAGCTGTTGGTAGTGTCTTTTACTGAGACAGTGACAAAGTGAGCTGAAAATGTTTCAAACAAGGCCAAGAGCAAAGGTCTCTGCTGGAGAGTGACTGAGGGTTTGGAGCTTCCTGCCCTAACTGGTTGACCTCCCTGCCCCCGTGGACATCTCCGAAGTGTAAACAGGTTTGCCAGGGGATGGAGCAGGCTGCCATCCATGGCTGGATTCCCGGCAAAGAGGAGTACAGCCCACCGGCTGGAGTCTGGAGAAGGAGGACTGGTATTGAGGAGAAACGGGAGGCCTTGGAGTGGACAGATGTACAGTCTTCTGGCTTCCTGTAGAACTACACTAATTTCCAGGGGGCTTTTAGTGAAGGCTTAGGTTACTGACTACAGGAAGAAAATCAGGGATGGTTTTATTTTCCCCTGGTGAAACAGATTAAAAAAAATCCCAACTCTAGGATAACACATAGTGGGAAAACAGCAACACAGTAAGAAAGCATTCCTCCTGTATACCAGCTCTTCAATAGATAAATAATATATTAACTTTCATATTCCAAACTTCCCATTATTATACAAAGCACATTTCTTCCTGCTCTTTCAGCTTGTTTCATCCAGGCTATTCTGTTGTCTTAAAAACACAAGCATTGAACAAGTTTAGCCAAAGATTTTTTTCCTTTTTACATTATCCATTGCTTTTTAAGACGAGCGGAGGGCTATGCAACTGATCCACACCTGCTTCCTGCTGCGATAAAGTGCTGCATATAAATTGCCATTTTAATGACCACAAAATAAGAGCTTTAAATAAGTATAAAGTTAGCCTCCTAGCAGGTTACATCTACCAGGCGTTAACAAAATGGAATACAGAATCACTAATGACAGGGAGGATACTGCTACAGACGGGGTGGGCAAACACCATGGGAACTTCGCCGGGGGTGTAACTGAACCATAGGACAAAACAGCACCTTTTTTGTTGTGTCATTATATGTCAAAGAGGTTGTGGCTAAAGTTTCAAACATACAGTCTACTCATTCCATAGAAAGGTACATTTTCTTCCATTTATTTTACTTTCTTTTTCCCAATGAGAAACAAAAATTAGTGCAAGACCAAAGCACTGTGCAAAACTGCCATGTCTTTTTTTTTTTTTTTTTTTTTTTTTTAGTCTGAGCATTTATACCCAGAATGTATCCAAACCCCTTTTTAATCTCCTTGGCTGGATTTATCAACCATAAAATTTATCACTCATACAATTTTTTTTCTGCAAACAAATGGTAACCACTGAATTAATACATCTTATATATATATATATATATATCTCATCTGCCCTTAAAAAACGTTGCACTGTGTGTGCGTCCCATACACATCACTCCTGTATGGGCACACATACAAAACATGTAAGTTTTGTGATGTTAGCTGCAGTGCTGCGAGATATTTCATGCAGACTGGTCACTTGATTCCTCGCATCTTCCTCACCAGAGAAGAGCTGAGCCCAAGGTCCCCAGCATCCTGCTCCATTGGAAATGTCCAGCAGCACAGCATGTGTCTACCAGGCACCAGGCCCTGCCACTCTGTAGCCACAAAACAGAGAGGGACAGGTGGTAAAGGAGCTCAGGGAGACTGCGGTGGGATGAACAACCTGGGGGGGGGGAGTGTTCACTGCTATGAAAGAAGTCAGAACAAAGAATGTGCAATAGAAATGTCATGGCACACGACACACGGCTTTCTCGTTCGGAACCCACAAAACATCCACGCATCCCATTCACCCAACAGAAAACCAAATGCACCAGTATATAAGCTTACAAGTGCTGATTGCTAGTAAGGACACTCTCTTTAGGATTTAGCAAGACAGAATTCCTTCGGAGCGAAGGATGGAGGAGGGCTGAGAGTGGGAGTGGGTGGCTGGGAGGCATGCCTCTGAAGGGACAGTATGTGGTAGGTCACCTCTCTGAAGATTGGATAAAGCAGCTTTCAGGTCAATGCAATAGGTATACACACAGAGCCAATTCTCTATTCCTTACTAAAGATATACAGTACACATGGTTTAGACCCCAAGGGTCTGTAGTTTTGCAGCAACACACACCTGTTGGGGTTGTGTTTAAGTTTAGTGGATTTTTTTTTTTAAGTTTACTGTCCTTGTCTCTTTGTTTTTGGTACAGAACAGGGCTGCCCTCAGACAGTCTCTGCTCTTTCTCTTAGTCCGAGATAGGCGAGGAAAGAGTGTTTGGGGGAAGGGATGCTGGGGGGAGCAGTCTGAGGTCGGGGAGGGTGGAATGTGAGATCCAAGTGGTTCTTGGGGTACAACATTGTCAAGGGAATGAGATGGGCAAAATCCGAGTTCCGGTACTTGTCAAAGCGCAGAGGGGAGCCGTTGAAGGCCAGGGCCTTGAGTGCCAGGTTGGGCTCTGAGCTGCTGCCGTGGGCGGCGGACAGGGCCACAGTCTGCAGAGCCTGCGAGGCGGACATGACCGACAGGGGAGACAAGAGATTCCGGGAGCTCCCCACAACCAGGAGCGGGGTCCCGGGGCTGGCTGGTTCCTTGGGGGCTGGACACAGGCCCTTCTTGTCCTCCTCAGGGCAGTCTCCACTCTGGTGCTTCTTGACGTGGCGGCTGAAGACGAAGGGGTGTGTGGTCTTGAACAGGCACTCTTCGCAGCTGAAGGTCTGGCGCGGGGCATGCTTCAGCTTCTTGTGCAGGTTGAGATTGTCCTTGCGCTTGCAGCTGTAGCTGCACTGGTCACAGTGGAAGGGCCGCTCCCCGGTGTGGACGCGCACGTGCTCGATGAGCTTGTTGGCGGTCTTGGACAGGTAGCCGCACTGGTCACACTTGTAGTGGTTGCCCAGGCGATGTTCCCGGGTGTGCGTCTCCAGCTCCAGCTGGTTGGCCTTCACCGTCTGGCAGATCCGGCACTTGTACTCCATCTTGTAGTGGGTCTTGAGGTGGCACTCCATGGCAGCGGGGCGGTTGGTGGAATAAATGCAGAATGGGCACCTGCCGGGGGGAAACGATACAAGCAAGGTTCAGCCGGAGAGGATCCCGGCAGCTGCACTTCTCCCCTCCTCACCGGGCTGCCCTCAGCTCACCCTCTGGTCTCTGAGGCCTGGCCTGCCCAGCCCAGCCCTGCTGCCTCTTGGGGTGGAGATGGCCCCCTGATGCTCACTGCCAGCAGAGCAGTGCCCGCTGACGGGCAGCTCTGCCCAGGTCTGCTCAGCCTACTCTAGGTCTCCCAGCTGCCTGCGATGACCAAGGTCAGCATTCGTGAGGGGAGCAGAGACAGGGCGAGGAATAAATAAGCTGGTGCTCCCCTCCGGCCCCCCACCCGGCCCACTGGAGCCCGCCCCGCTCCCCACGGGACACAGCAGAGGACTAAACCCTCCTGACCTCCCCTCTAGATGGGAGCAACACAAAGAATCGACTTTTCATGCACCACACCAAGCACACGCAGAAAGGCTAAGAGTTTTAAAGAACAGCTTATAGGGGGAGAGCTACCTCCAGCAAACAGAAAGTCATAGGGGTCAGAGTCGTGCTTATTAAAGGGTAGTTAGGATGAGAAGGCCTGTGTGTGCGCGCGCGTGCGTGCGTGCGTGTGTGTGTGCACATGTATACGGGCTCCTAGAACAGATCTCCTAAAGCGTTGGTTCTTCGTCAGGAAAGGAAGGTGAGCACCCTGGCAGGGGCATGGGAGGAGCAGGAAGCCCACCCTCAGCCCCTCTGCTCACGAGGGATGAGGCCGTGGAGCTGGAAGACACTCAGTACGTTATTATGCCAGATCATAAACTCTCGGAGGGCGGGGGAATTTCTTGCATTTCTTCTGCAATCTCGACAGTGCTTGGAGCGTACTCAGCACGCGAGGAGCGCTGACTCGTTATCTGAGTGCTCCATGAAAGTAACTGAGGCATCCTGGGGACAGGGGATTTGAGTCCCAGCTCTGTCCCCTTAGTGGGCGGAGGAGAAATCCTGGGCCTCTCGTCCTGTGTCCTGTGTTGTGCACACATGCTACCACCAACCCTCCTGACTGACCTGAGGGGCTACGAGGGGTGGGGAGGGGATATTTACAAAAACTGCCCGGCTTCTCCTTGGGAAGCTGCCGGGCTTGAGCCAGCGGCTTATGTAACTCTAGCGTGTTTGGTCTCTTTCCAAAGAAGAATGCAGACGCCCCAGTGGCTGCCTCAACTCTTGCTTGGCCCCTGCAGGGCAGGGCCCGGGAGTGACTGTTCTCAGAGGGTTGGAGAGGTGTTCAGCAGAGCCCAACACAACCAGGTGCACCGTGCTCTGCGTCCTCAGCGCCAAGCTCGCCGTTAGCCTTGAACCTCAGCTCACAGAAGAGTGCACACGAGAGAAATATAAAGCCCATTCCCAGGTCAGGTGCACACACAACCCCTACGCCAAGCTGGGCCTTACCTAGAGGAGTCTGAAACTCACCACTGTCCTGAGCTACGGCAAAAGAAAAATAATAGTATAATCTTATTCGATCTGCATTATGAACAGGATATAGAGTACAAGCAGTTCCATCACAGAAAAGCAATTTAGACATCGGCGGTCTGTTTCACGTTAAGGACATTTCTGTGACCCACAGCTCAAATCTTTCTTTCACTGCTCAGGCAAAGTGCTAAGGGGATTTTTTTTGTTCCGTGCTCCCATTATTTATCTTAAAGACACTCTCAGGCAAATTAATTCTACGATATGGTAAAGGAAACAAACCAAAACAAAAAACCAAAACAAACCAAACCAAACCAAAACAAAACAAAACAAAACAAAAAAGACTCACTGTATAGCCAGAAGGCATTATCAATTTTTTCAAAGTATTCTTCTACTTGGTCATCCTAGAATATAAACTATTACACAGGGGACGGTTAGCACCGCACGGGAAGTGTCTGATTCCACGAAAGTATCAGAGGTCACTGTGCATTCTCCCCCATGGGTGGTTCAGAGGCTCAGGACTTCTTAGGTCCCCGAGGAAAGGCGACTGGCAAAGCCACAACCGGCAGGGGCCGCAAAGTAATGGGTGCGACTGGGCTACAGGGAAGGCAATGCGTACTAGAGTGTCCATCCATAGAAAAGCAGGGTCCTTCTCCTTTTTTATAAGAGTACACAAATATTTATAAAGGGGCAGTGGGAACAAACCCAGTCAAATTCCCCAATCAGCTCTTGTAGTCATTTCCCAGCTACTGGTTGAATGAACCCTTGCCACCCCTTCCCCCTCCCTACAGCC
>PVJX010006052.1:0-31610 GCA_004027295.1 Dolichotis patagonum | reverse complement strand
AGTCTTTTTCTCTCGCTTATGTTAAGTAGAAACTATGTTTTTTTCTTTTAACTTCATGATCATTTCAGCTATAAATTGAGAATTGTACTTTGATGGTTGGGACTTTCTGTGTTCAACTATATATGCTTCTTTCTCTTTACTACACCGTAAAGGGCTTCATGAACAGGGACTCTGATTTCAGGATCACTGGGAAGATTAAATTCTGGTAGTGCTAGGACATAAATTTCCTGAGGGTGGAAATTATATTTTATTCCTCGTGTGCCCTTTAGCACCTATATCAAGCCAGACACACAGTGTGTTTGATAATAACTGACTGGTCTCACTTGAGACCAGATGGCTTCTTACAAATATTGGTTAAGGACGATGCTCCTTGTCTAAATCTTTCAGGGAAGGCACTAGCATGTCTGCAGGAAGCCACGAAGCATGTGCTGTGAGTATGAAAAAGGCTGCCTCCTGTCAGGTGAAACTGTCAAGGTTCCAATTTGGGGACATGATATGCTTGTAATGCTTACTTCAAAGTTACAGGCAAGCCATCTGAAAAACAAGACAGGGTGAACTGCAACGACAGTATAGTCACTGACACCCGGGCACACGAACCCTTAAGTCCATTAAAATAATGTCTGAACAAGACTCAGACAATGTAAGGTACTGTTGCATGTGGGATGGTGCAATACCTCTTCTTCCTACCCTGAACCCTGGGGTGTCTGCAAAGGGGAATCCCCTGTTAACATCTGTTGACCCCCCTGGGGGACAGGTCTAATTCAATCCAGCTAAGGGCCACAAAGCTTCCTGACTGACTCCCCTCATACCAAGTACTCTGTCTCCAGGACCCCTAAAACCTCCAGGGAAGGAGTGGGTTAGGGTAGGGGAAGGGTGTTTAATAACAACGCAGTAAAAGGTTCTGTACTTGCTTTCCTTACTTGAGCCCACCGGTGGGGACAGTGTGGCATTTCTTATGCTCCAGCAGCTGTTCGGGGGTCTTCATAAACTTGTGGCACACGTCACACTCAAACATCCTTGTGATGAGGTGGATCTGCAGATGGCGCTCAAACATGTTCTTCGTCTTGCAGACAAAGTTGCAAAAAACGCATTCGAACCCTGAAAGGACCCAAGCTGGATGTAGAGGTGCATGGAGCAGAGGGACGGGAGGGTAGAGGTGGGCTAAGTTTCCCCCTCCTCCCCTTCCTGCACCTCCCAACAGGCGTATCCCTCCAGGCAGTGTTCTCTGCATCTGTGTACTAAAAGGAATTAAACATACAGCTCTAGAATTAATGTCACCTTCCCTATCCTTTTACCCCATATCTGCATGCAAATCAAGCCTCCCAAAATGCAAATTTTCTGTAGTGTGTATTATACTGAATCCTGGGCCCAGCATCTGTTTTCCCACATCATTCCTCTCTAGGGCATATTCTCGAGACAGGAGCATCCTAGCGTAGGCAGGGCTGAGCAGGCCATGTTTGCCCCTCCCTCACCTTTCTCTGGCCTCTCCTCGCTGTTCACGGAGGGCTGGCTCCCAGGCACTACTGAGATGACCAAGAGGTTGTTCCCTCCCTTGTTTTTTTGGGAACTGTCTGAATCATCTTTGCTGTTGGCGGAATCACTCAGAGCTGAGAGGGAGGATGAAGATGGGCTATTTGATTCACTGGGGGTCTTCCTGTCTTCCCCTGGAAAAGGGAAACAACCAAGTTTATTAGGTGACATATGAAAACCTTAAGAGTGACAGCACTTGGGTTTGGGTGGGGGGCTTTCAGGCATGCATCATTATTCCAAGAGCTTCCAGTTCCCACAGAGCACTGGCTGGGATCCCAGGTCCTACTGTACCAGTGGTGATGGCATGCGTGTATCTGGGGTCAAGAGCAGACATTCATCCATTGATGAGTGTTTGGTGAGGTCTTACAATAATTAAAACACAATGATAATAACAGCTAAGATGTACTGATCGCGTTACCAAGTGACAGAAACTGTCTTCTGTTTTGAATGCAGTATCTCATTTTATCCTTTCAAAAATCCTAGGGGGTGAAGCTCCATGAAGGAACATGTGCTTAGCATACGTGAGGCTCTGAGTTTTCTCCTAGTACCCCAAACAAACTAGTCCCTCAAATTTTATGAAGTAAATACATGCACACACACACACACACACACGCATGAAATCCTACTATCATGCCCATTTTGCAGATGAGAAAGTGGAAGAACAGCGAGGTAAACATGGACTAGGTTATGTGGAAAAGAGACTTTTCTGAGTCAGTCTGATTCTAGTGTCTATGAGCACACTGATTCTCAAAATACGCCATGGATAAGGCAACAGGCCATCAAAAGGTAGTGTCAGGAAAGCTCAGCTTCTGCTCAAGTTAGAACATCAGGGAGTGGATCCAACATTACTGAGAGAACTAAGAACAACCGACCAACCAACCAACAGCCAAGACAAAATATATCAATCAACAGTTTTTACAACATTGAACGTGAGATGGAACAAAAGAGGCAAGCCTGGTGGCTGCTCTAATTCCTGCTCTGAGGTAGATTCCAGGCTGCAGGCAGCACAGGGGACATAGGAGGAGGCTAACAGACTCTGAGTGCAGGAGACAGAGCTGAGGGTCTGCTGAGATCAACATGGACAGACCTTGGCAAACAGCTGTCAGAGTGGAACCAGCAGCACAGAGAGCCCTGAGACCCACAGAGGGTCCCGTTTAGTACTCAGCAGAGCACAGGTCACAGCAGTGTGTGAAGAAAGTACCCAAAATCGAAGTGAAAAGATGTCACTTGAGAACTGTACCTGTCCTTCACATAGGACTGGAAACAGGACTTGTTTCCTCTAGCCAGAGATGAAAAACACATAATCCACAGGGGATTAGGAAGAAAACAGAGGAAGGCCTCTTAGTAGTGGGTAATAATCGGTGCTCAGGGAGCCATATCTATCTGATGACTCAGAAAAGTAAGATCTGAGTGCAGAAAAGGATCAAAGTTTCCAATAATTAATTGACACCTGGGAAAAAGGTCAGACTACTATAGGGATACAAAACATCAAACACTCAACATGATAAAACCACAAGGTATGGTATCCAACCACATAGTTTTAGGCATACAAAGAAACAAGAAACAACCCAAAATGAGAAGAAAAATCAGTTAAATTAAAAACTAACCTAGAACTGACACAGTTGCTGGAATTTTTAGATAAGGACATTATCACTATATTTCTTATGTTCAACAAATTAAGCAGAGACATGGACGATATGGAAAAGGTCCAAGAGAAATTTCTACAGGTAAAAATCACAATGTCAGAGATGGAAAAATACAACGGATGGGGTTATCAGCATATGAGACACAGCAGAGGAAAAGACTAGTGACTAAAGATAATAGCTGTAGAAACCACTGGATATGAAACAGAAAAAAGAATCCTCAAAATGAAAAAAGAAAGATTCAGTGAATAGGACGACAATGTGCAACTTTGTATAGGTTTAATTTGAGTCACCGAGAGGGTGAGTAGCACCTAAAGATGTTTGAGATGGCCAAAATGCTTTCAGAGTTGAGGAAAACCATAAATCCTTCAATCCAAGAAGCTCAGTGAACTCCAAGCATAAAATCCACGAGGAAAATCATACCAAATGTGATGGGTAAGGTGGGCTGTCAACTTATTGGCTTGGGAGCTGCCTAGAAGATTAACAAAGCACACTTCCAGGTAAGTCTGGGTAGGTCATGAAGTGTGACCTTGTCGATATCTAGTTCCTTGCTCCTTCCTCTCTGGCTGTTACCCTGCTCTGCTTCCTGGATACCATGAACTAAAAATCAGCTTTGCTCTGCTGCGCCCTTCCGCCATGTTTCTACCTTGGAGTCAGCTTGCCATGGACTGAATCCCCCAAACCATGAGCCAAATTAATCCTTGTGTCTTTTAAATTGTGAGTGACAGATATTGTGTCTCCGTGAGTGATGGGAAAGCGGACTACCACACGAAAAAACACTATTATTAAACTGCTCAAAAAAAAAAAATTCCTCAAAGCAGCCCGAGTGATTTGAAGAAAAACCAAAATTAAGGATGACAGCAGAGTTTGCACGGGAAGCAGAGTAAGTGAGACCAGGGGAAGGCAACATCTGGGAACAACTGAAGGACTATCAACTTGAAATTTCATACTGAGTGAAAATACATCTCAAAGGTGATGGCAAACAAACAAGCAAAGCTGACATGAAAGATGAGACAATGAATCAACAGCAGACTTGCATTACAAGAAATGTTAAAAGAAGTCCTCGAGGTGAAAGGAAAGTAGCATAGTTGTAAAAAGGGTCTACAAACAGAATGAGGAGCTCTGGAAATGACAAGTTCCTAGGTATCTATAAAAAGATAATAAAAGCAATTTAATTTAAACAAAAGTACCAACAATGCACTGTAAGGTTAATAACATATACCTAAGTAAATACTTGACAATATCATAAAGGCTGAGAGGAGGAGAATGGAAATATATTACCATGAGGTCCTTAAACTACTCACGAAATGATTATACTGCAATACATTTTAAAAGTTAGTTCTAAACCTCAACTATACGTTATTTCTGGTTTAGGAGTGTTGATATTGTTAAGATTTCAATTCTCCCCAAATAGATTTGCAGAATCAATGCAAGCCCATAGTTTAGGGTAGAAAATAGAGGAAGATTCTTCTTCAGATTCCTTCCAATGTTGGTTAGGCAACTTAATGATTATAAATCCTAGGAACTAACTTCCTTTATTAAGAGAGTAAACAATAAACCATGTATTAGGTATATACATAAAAGTGTGGAAGTAAACAAAGCTGTAAATTGTGGGTTATGACAAGAGCATCACATTATCAGTATGATATTTGTTTTTTTTCTTGGTTTTCAAAATTTTTAGAGTGACCATGTGTTACTTGCCCAGTTAAAGAAAGTCTGTAAAAACAAAAAAGAAAGGGTCAGGGAAGTAGCTGTGAGATAGAGAAAGCATGGGGAGAGAGAGAGAGAGAGAGAGAGAGAGAGAGAGAGAGAGAGAGGGAGAGAAATAGAGAGAACAGAGACAGAAACAGAGAGAAAAAAGAGAGAAAAGAGAAGAGAGGAAAGGAGAAGGGAATGGAGGGGACAGAAAGAGAAACAGAGACAGGCAAAAAGGGAGAGAACAATAGAATAGTGTTTTCTAATCCTATTCCTGTGATATGTGCACTTAGGGTTCAGGGAAGACAACCCTTGCTTCAGTTCACAATGTTTAAAATCCTGTTCTTATCAGAACTGAATATGGACCATGGACAGATCATGTGACCTCACTTTCCAGCACAAAGAGGGATGGGACATACCTTTGGAATATGCCCTGCCTTGGTACAATGAAGCTATGTGAAACCAGCACTACCACTGTCAGTTCATTATCGAAGCACCTAACTAGCCAAGTTACATTCTGTGGACAAACAGAACATTTTCAGTGAAGTCCCTGAATCCTATTACTTCCTGAAATCCACCTTCTGAGTCTGGTCTCACTGACAGCCTGTTACAAATGATTATTTAAAAAAAATATTTTTAGTGAAAATATATTAGCTTCAATTACTATGTTTAAAATACATTCAACTCCCTGGGGGTTTGAGGTGCTGGCCAAGGCTGCCTAAGCTGATGAATGTGTCAAGACACCAGGTGCTAGGCCAGCCACTCGGTGATGTGGCATAGGAATGCAACCTGGCTCGTGCCTGTGCAGCCCCTCACCCCATGGTCTTCCCTGCTCACAGTGCCCATCTTTTGCAGCATCTCTCAGGAGACAACCAGATGCACTGACTGCTAAGTCTGAGGCTGTGATCAAAATGGGGATTTACCTTTGGCATCGCAAAGATGCCTGGTGAACGGGTAATACACTCTTACGCATTATGACGGCCCACAGAAGAGCGACTTTTAAGAAAAAACTGAAACCCCTAAATTTTTCATAATTTAAATCAACACGTTGAGAATCCAGAGCCATACAAAGTTATCAGTCATCTTACCCCCTTCATACAAATACCGTTACATTTTGCTATTTGTTTAGTGTTTTAAAAAAGTACTCAGCATCTGTACTTCTACCTGTTATTATTTGTTGCATAAATAATTAAGAACTTTAGATCTAGAATACCTCAGTTTGAATCCCACCTGAGTAGCTATACGACCTTGGATAAAGTATGGAATTTTTTGCCTCAATTATCAATTCTGTAAAGTGGGGATAATATCAGCACTTGCCTTGTGTGATTTTTTAAAATGTATTCATCACACAGAGCAATATCTAGGCATGGTAAACCTTTTAGCAGCGATTTATATCACAGTATTATGATACAACATGGAAATGATGTATTACATACTTGGTATACAGTTGGCTCTTGGAAAATTCATGGAGCTATTTACGAATTAATCACCTTAAATGATGATAATATAAAATCCTGTACTATGTTCTCTCTATACCACAATGCTATTTCATAGTACCTAGATCTAGAACTCAGACTAGAATATCATACATGTTTCCTTCCATTCTACCAGCCATGTACAAGTGACCTTCCCACTGGTCATCAGGGTGTCGATGAGCTTGTGCATCTATTCATTACTCCTCGGCCTGTGCAGGGAACCAGAGTCAGCAGTGACTCAGTCAAGTCCCTTATTCTAAGACTATACATTTGTGGTACATGTTACACAGAATTACTGTTGTTTTATATAATAACTCTGCAATAATATAGCTTATTAATCCACAGAATTAGATTGACAGCTTTTGGTTCAAACTCCTTTAAATAGCACTGTGAAACCTTTAGCTTGCTCAGCTGTTAGCCCCAAACTAGCTTCCTGTTCTTGTGAATAAAGTTGTATTGGCATATGACCATTCATTTGTGTATCATCTATGACTACTTTCATGTTCCAGCAGCAGAGTTGAGTCATAATGATAGAAACCACATGGCCCAAGAACCTAAAAGATTCACTCTCCAGCCCTGTAAAAAATGTTTTGCAGGGCCCTGGCTTACAAAATGTGTTTTAATCTTATAGCAGCAGCATTAAAGGCTTCTACTGAGTTACAAAAGAAACTTCTTTGACATGTTTCATTCCTCAGGCTCTGTACTAACAAATCAGAAGAAGGCAAGCAGCAAATCAGAAGAAGGCAAGCAGCCCGGCCACGTGGGAGAAACAAGCTCTTTCCCACGTGCCCTGTGGTGATCAGGGGTGAGTGCGTATCGGTTAGCTGTGAATGTGAAATTCTCATCAATGACAAGGGACCCTAAATCCAGCTTCTTTCATGCTGTATGGTTTCCAAGGTTTCCTAGAGGTGGTGGAGGGGCTGTGGCCCGGGGTGGGATGGAGGTTCAGGCATACATCAGGATAAAGAAGACTAGAAGAACGAAGGTTTTATGGAAAAGAGATAAAAGTGCAACTGCAAAACTAGTGGATCGGGAGAGTCTGGCCTTGTCCTCCATCTGCCACTCCAGAAATGCCGAATTTAATTTGTCTTCAATGTGGGTTTCCCAGTTCACCTGCTGCCCACAGTGCTAATGTGGTTACGGTCAGATAACCGACTGTAGAAACAGCACCTTCTTGCTCAGCCTAATGACTCTCTGCGGACCTCCAAGTCATAGCTGCTCAATTTACTGACAAAAACAAGCTTTTATTGCTGTTGGCACCATGAGCCAGAGTGGCTGGAGAAGCACAGAGACCTTCTGAGCCATGCACGTCGTCAGCATAAGTGTCAGGGACATAGCCATTCCCAGTCCTTCCAGGGCTGGTGATGTGTGGGGCTGACCCAGTGCTTGGTGCCAAAGGTTAGCAACATCAGCACTTAATTTGTAAGTGCTGCAAATGCCACCTAATGCCTTCACACTGATGTCATTTGTAGCCATCAGTTTGTGAAAATCAAAATGTTAACGTCATTAGATGGAAGAAGATAATCAGGGTGGCAAGAAGCTTAAATGAAAGGCAAGCACTGGCCAAATCTTGTTAGATTTGCTTTGAGAATCTAGTTTCTTTGCCCTCAACAGAAGGACTACCGTGAGTGCATCATGACACAAATGGAGCTGCGAGTTCCCGGGAAGGGGGCAGAGCCTGCAGGATGAGGCACGCAGGTCCCCCAGCACAGCGAGTGAGAAAGAGCTAAGTGCTGTGTGGGCTCGTCAGGACCATGGGGATCCAGAGAGCGGGCTATGGGATGAAAACCATCACTTCCTGTTTCTGAAGCCACTTCCTGGTTGCTGACTTTGGACGGGAAACCTCACATCTGCCAAGCCTGTTTCTCCACCTGTGTGTTACGACATCAGCAGTGTTCACTTTGGGAGGTTGCTATGAGGCACAGGAGCAAACCTAGGACATCAGCGGAGCTTAGCAAAGCCAGGCCTGGTGGTGCATAGTAGTCCCAGCTCTCTAGTAGGCTGAGGCCCGGGGATCACAAGTCTGAGCCCATCCTGAGCCACTTAGAGACTTAGCAAGACCCTGTCACAAAATAAAAAGTTGAAAAGGGCTGGCATGTAGCTCACTGTGAAGCCACTGGGTTCAATCCTCAGCACCAGGGGGAAACAGAGCTTAGTGACTGTTACGTACAGTGATGAAACTGGAAGAAGACCCAGGTGAAGACCAAGAACAAGGCTCTTCACCACTCAGCAGCATCTACATTTGGGAATCTTTCAGATCTGGGAGGCCCAGGCTGAGCTAGGTGTGGCATTAGGACTATAGGGCATAGTGGTTCTGCTCCTCCAGAACAGCCCTACCCTCCGTGGAGGGCAAGGTCCACTTCTCATGGCAGCAGTGGTGCTTGTCCCACAAAGCAGGCTCTCCGGGGTGCAGGGGCGGAGAAGGGTGGGGAGGACCCACAGGAATGGTCACCTGTGTGCTTGGTGCCAATGTGAGCCTTTATCTCCGCCTCCTCCATGGTGACGAAGTCGCAGGCAGTGCAGCAGATCGAAAACATCCACTGCTCCTTGTCCACGTGGAGGGACATGTGGCTAACAAACTGCACATTGAGCTCGGTCTCAAATCCACACACGTGACAACTACAGGAAAGGAGGAAAGAAAAGAGGGAAAGCGAAGAGTGAGACGTTTCTAAATGAACTCTACTCATTTGTACGTAGTACTCTCAAGAAAACGAGTTCTACGCGCATGTTTTCTCCACCAAAGTGTATCAGGCTAGGAAATTCTGCTTCCTGGGACCCATCTGAAGCAGTCACTGTGCCAAAAAGATTAGGTGCCAGCATAATGTAACAGTCCTGAACATGTTATAATGATGCTAAGTAATCACAAAGTTAATTAAATACTACAGATTCCAGATGCTACGCATCTCCTGATTCCTCTGGGCAAGTGTTGGAAGATATTTGTACTGGTGCACTGATAACTGAGCTCACTGCACACTCCAGAGTTCTCTCTGGTTCTAGAAACCTTCCTGTGTAGCCAGGAAGCACACACAGGCTGTCTGATGTCACACCAAGCAAGAGGTGGCCCTACTGGTAACCACTTCTGCTAATGCTGGCCGTTTGAGAGAAGCTGCAAAACACGAGTTCCCGCCAAATCTCTAGGACAAGCTCTGGGGTTTCTTGGGACTAAACCAAATATCGACTCAAGGTCCATAACGGAAGCAACCAAGGACTAAACCAGCGGACAATACTCAATTCTTTCTGAGTACGTTCTCAGGTGTGCTTGTTCTTGTCTTTTTCTGTACAATTTGCAAGCAACGTGAGGTGCTAGTTACATGCATGGGCACTGCCCAGATCTTACCACTACGCATCCCTGCAGCCATTACTCTTTGGGGCTCCACTCCAGAGCCAATGCTGACCCCACTGCTCATTCTATTAATTCTAGTAGGGCCGTTCATGCCAAGAAAGGAGCCTGCATAGCAGCAGGGTTTAATCTAAGCGAAGATCATACTAAAATGAAGATCAGCAGGTGACTGAGAAAAGAGGCTGGGGGACGTTATGTCCTGAGCAGACAGGATGTGCCAAACCAGGAGCCTGAGAAACCCAGACTCTCGAGCTCTGTCCTCGACTCACCTGTAATAATAAGGGTGTTTCTTCCCGTCACTGCCTTCAGAGGTGACGGCGCTGACAATGTCCTCGGTGTCTGTACTCACCAGCTTCACAGAATGGACGGTCAAGTGCTGGTTCAGATTCGCACGGCACTTAGCAGCGTAGGGGCACAAGTGGCATTTGTATTTTCTTTCCTCTAGGGAGGAAGGAACAGGAAAAAACCCAGACTGCTCTCAAAGAATGAAATCTCAACACCTGCGAGAGATCACTTACAGGTACCAAGGACAGGACAGTTCAAGTGTCATTTCAAATGGGGACAAAGGTCATGCTTGGAAACCCTAAGTATCTAAGTCCCTATCCAGCATATTTGGCGATATATATTAATATCGCCAAAGAAAAAAGAAGGTCCTAGGAGACCATCTCTGGGATAGATTTGGTAGAAAGCCTGAAATTTGGGGTTTTGTAGTGACCAAACCAAATACCAATTGCAGGTTGACTATGGAAGCAACGTATGACACTGTGACTCCATCAAGGGAAAATGCTTAGGGCCTTCTGAGTGACTCCTTGCAGTTCTTGTGGTTATTTTTCCTTGGACCTTTTTTTTTCCCTGTCATTCTGCTTTCTGCTGGCACACACAGCCTCTTCTGGCAAGGTGAACACCACACGTGTTTAAAGAATCCTGTGAGAGACTGGTTGTGGTGGCCCATGCCTGTAATCCCAGCACACTGGAGGACCAATAAAGGAGGATCACAAGTTCGAGCACAGTCTGGGCAACTCAGAGATTTAAAAAGACACTGTTTTAAAATTAAAAAGAAAAATTTTTAAGAAAGGGCTGGAGATACAGCTCAGTGTGCAGGTCCTACCTTCAATCCCCAGGACACCACCATTATCCCCCCCCCACACACTGTGAGTATGTGGGTGCATGTGCACCATGGATAGCCGTGTGTGTGTACAGGGTCTGCTCCCATCTGTGATTCATGGGTGGGTGACAAGCCCTGGGAGGAGAATGGAACACACATTCACAGAACTGGAGCAAAAGACAGTCTTTACCATTTCCCCCAAGCTCCAGGCCTGGGTTAGCCAAGAAATTAAAAAAAAAAATAAATAAAGAGAAAATAATGACTCGTGTGAAATAATTTAATTGGAAATTTTCATTTCACATAAATAAAATTAAAAATTTCAATTAATTTCTTAATGGAAATTCTCTCATAAAACTGACTAATGTTCCAGGATCATTTCCAGAGTGGCGTTCTGAATTCATTTGGTTCATCAAGCAAATTAAAGGATGAGGGTCTAGCTTTGCTTTCACTGTACAGACAAAGGTAGCAGCAGAAGCAGCAAAGACCAACCTCATTTTCACCCCTAATTGTAGGTACTTCTGGGCTTGACCTAAAGAAAGTATTTGTTTTGTTTACTTCACGCAGAAAATCACAAAGAAAAGTGTTTCTACCACCAAGTATAGGTGGTCTCTAACATCTGGAGGGTGTTAGAGCTGGGAGAGAAGATGGACAGTGCAGGTATCACAGAGCCCTGTCCTATTCCTTTTGTCACCAGGCTTCAGGGGAATAGTCTATTTTACGGTCATCTTCTAGATTTTATTGTTCATTTACCAATTTCTTAAAATGAGTGCTCGATTTATTTTTGTTTTCATTTCTAATTAAAAACATTTAAATCTATAATTTGCCTCTGACTAGAGCTATCTCAGTTTGCTCCAGTTGTAAATATGAAGTGTTCTTTTTATTCCTTTTTCATGTCTGATATTTGAATTTTTATTTTCTCGTCTTTTTATTGATCCAATTAAGTAGGCCATTTTATTGATCCTCGGCTGTTGTAAATTTCATTGAGTATGCTCAGTGAATGTGGCTGATAAAACTGCACTTTTTAAAAACGTTATAGTTTTCTTTGTTGTTAAGTAGATGACTAACTTTTGTTTAGGGTAGAATTTAACCACTTAACAGTTTAGCCTGAGTGTCAATTGAGCAGTGTGTGTCATTACACACCGACTCTCTTGAGTGTCCTTTGAGCAGGTATCATTTCAACCAGTCAGTTCTCATACTGAGTAGATTTGCTAGAAGTGTTTTTATATTTTCTGTTATACTATTTTAAAAATTAATGGAAAAATGCAATTTTTGGTCATCCTGTATTTAAATACAGGTAAATGGGTAAGATTAAAAATATTGGACTGGTAAGTGGTTAAGACAAAAAATATCAAATATATAAAAAGAGAAAATTCACATTGTCATAATATAGCTCTTCATCTTGCTTTACTCTGTTGGATGCATAAAACTTATTTTTTATTTTTTGGGGGTGTGTGTGTTTTGGAGAAATAAGATATATAGTAATGGGTATTTGAAAAGCTGTGTGAAGTCTGAACTATCTGATTTTTTTCCTTTTTTGGGGTTGCTGAAGATGGAGCCCTGAGTCTTGTACATGTTAAACATTTTCTCTACTACTGAGCAACATCCCCAGTCCTTTTATTTCCATATTTTTCTTACTATTGATTTTACCTTATGTTTTTGTCTCCACTGATTTTAGCTAATAGAATTACCATTTATTGCCCCTTTACCCCTTGTTCATTTGGTTGCCTTTCTTTTCCTGACCCTTATAACCAACCATTATTTGTCCACTGTCAGATGCAGATAAAGGCAGAAACTGAGTCTCCACCAAGGTGATTCCCCCTACATACACTAAGAAAGGGGGTGCAGGCCATCCCCTCCATCTTGAAGATGAGATCCATGTATCCTCTATAGAGTTCAGAATTTTACCAGGATGTGCTCAGATAGTCACATTTTTTTCTGCCCCACTTGAATTCAACACACCCTTTGGATTAAAAAAAACAACAAAACAAAACAAAACAAAACAAAACAAAACAAAACAAAAAAAACCAAAGTCCTTCCAGATTTTATTTAAAAATGCCAGGTGAGAAGGCCTGCAAAGGAGGGATGAACATGCTTCCACTACTTCCGGTGCCAGTTCTCTTGGAGACACACGACTTCCTGTCAATGGAGAGGTTGTGACGTGGTGTGGAAGGGTGGCCACGGCCCCCACTCACCTGTGTGCAGCGAGAGGTGTCGGGACAACGTCTGCTGTCGGCCAAACACTTTCCCACACACGTCGCAAGGGAAGAGCTGGTCATTGAATTTCCAGGATGGCAATCCGTTTCCTGCCTCTAGGACTATCTTTTCCATTTCTGGGGTAAGAGAATAAAGCACCATAAAAAGCTAACAAGGCAACATGAATTATTTCATTTTAGTCAGAACTGAGGGCTTCACCAGAGACTAAAGGTGGCTAGTAACTGTGAACAAGTCCCGGAAACTGGACTTCAGACTCACTTTCTGACTCTAAGAGGATTATTTGTGATAGCGGTGGTGGCAGTGGGCTCCAGTTCCAATCACATCCCAGTGTTTCCTTTCATCACTCAAGGGCTTGACCGCATTGAGCCCTGTACAGTACGTATTCAATTAGTACTTGCTGAATGAATGAATGAATGGTTGAGTTGTGGGTTAAAATTCTAGAGATTCAGACTCTTGCCAACAAACAGTAAATAAAACATTCAAAATCTTGGATTCCAACGTGAAAATAAATGGTCTAGTTCTTCGAAAGGAAATGTTCTTTCACTGCCCTTGATGAAGTTTTGCTGTACGTTCTAGGCTGTGCAAAATTCCTAGCAAGGAATTTATATTTCTCAGACTGAGTGGTGGCTACTGTCTACTGCTCCACACAGGACCCTTCAGTGCAAGAGTGTGCAGCCAGAATTTCCCGGAAAGTCTCATCACATTTGGGAAAATGGTGACTGCCGTGAGTTACGTGCACACAATTCACAACCGTGAATGAAATGAGTGGACATTAACACACCATCTTGTTAGCTTAAAAAATTTCTTTTCTCATTATCATCCATAGGTTTAACTTTAATTTTCTTGCCCATATTTCTTTTCCATGAACTGTCATGGATTATACTATATAAACATCTTTTAAATGGGTAAGTAAGTAGAGAGGTGACAGGGCACTGAAAAGAAGAAAAGGGACATCTCCAAGGGGACATTAGTCTGAGCCTCACTTTGCAGAACAAGACAGGTAATCCTCTGAGTTAATGTCTCCTCCTTTATCTCTGTAAATTACAGTGAATCTTCTGAAAGCACGAGTCTGCACACCATGTGGGGATAATTAAGTAGCAGGGAGAAATTTTCATAAATCCAAGCACATAAAAATGCTCACACAACTGGTCAGAGACAATATCAGAAGAAAAAAATACTACTTCACGCAATTTAGTTAGAACTGTCTCCCAAATACAGTCATCCACCTGTATTTGGATGAGTCAACTGGATCAATTTTCATTTGAATGAAGATCTGCCAGATAGCGTTATCTAAAAAAAAAAGAAGAAACAGCACGACTGGACATTTGGAAAGAGGGGAAGGGTGGCGAAATTGCAATCTTTGCTGTGAGGTGCCTGCCAGCAATCCCAACACTGATAAAACACATTTATTGATTTATCTGTGTTTGTTAAAACTTAGCTTTTTGGGGCCTCAGGGAGAACAGCTACTAGTCTTATTCATGCACAATGTGTAACAAAAAACTTCTGAAAAGCAAGGGGCAGAAGTGGGTGGGGGGAGTGTGTGAAAAAGGGAGGGAACAGGTCAATTGAACTTCTGAAGACAAGAACCACTTTTAGAAGACTGTCCTTGAGCTCAAGTGGTGGGCATTTCAGCCAGGCTGACAGGAGAGGGTATTTTAAGTAGTTCCTTTAAGTGCATAATCAAAACACTGCTTCAAAGGAGGATGATAGCAATAATTATAAGGAGCGGTCAAGAGGGTACAGGGTCTTCTAATACATTTCCAACAAGAATGAATTAATTGGGTCACAGACCCAGCAAGTAGGTGCAATTAAAAATAAAGACGTCTCTTAATAATTTTTTCAAGTATTAGTCATGTACTCGAGAAGCTTAAGCACCGTAAAAAGTCCATTTCCCTCCACGGCCTCACAAAACAATGATAACTATTAAACTCGGCAGAACGGACATCATGCAGCTCCAGTGAGGCTGGTAGAGTTGTGGTGAGGACACCCAGGACAGAATCTCAGCCCAGTGCCCAGGTCCCAAGCCAGTCCAGGGCTTGATTCTCTTCCCCTGGACGTTTGCATCGGCCACAGAGACCCTTTCTCCAGAACGTCTGTCAGTACATCTAAGCTTTTACCAAATGTTGCCAGTCTTACCCCACAGATCTTTCTGGACCTGACCCTACACCTTAACTGAGTCATCATTCCTCATCAAGCTGTTGGAAAACCCTCCAAAGCAGCTTCCGGTGACCACGCCTCTCCGGATCTCCTCCTCACTTCTCAGCTTGCAGAAAGATTATTTCCAAGGCTAAAACATAACTTATCTTGCCCTCTATTCCAAGGCTCTCCGAGGCCAAACTCTTTTCCAGGGCCACTAAGACCCTTCATAGGCTCCAGCCACTTCCCATCTCTAGCTTTCTGCTTTCCCTCCCGGCCACATTGGTGCCTGCCAGATGATCTACCCAACCATTCAAGGACTAACTATTCTCTAATCATCAATCATTGCTTTTAAACCAATTATTGCCCCATCAAAGCTACTCCCAATACCACTTCCTTTGTACAGTAAACCTGAGAACTCTCAAGCCAAACTCAAATTTGTGAACTTCACCTCCTTGGAAAAGCCTTCTCCAACTCCCCAGCCAGAATTAGTTGTTTCCCCTTTGGTCTCCCAAAAGACTTCTATGATACGAATACTACTACTGTATCACTTTACAGACTATATCATTTGTTCACTCATTGCTATCGTTATGATCTGGGATGTCCCCCAAAGTTCTGGTATGTTGAAGGGCTTGTGGTCCTATGACGAGCTTGTGGAACATTTAGGAAAGAGGCCTAGTTAGAAGTTAGGTCACTGGGGATATGCCTTTGAAAGGACACTAGGGTCCTGGCCACTGCCTTTTTCTCTGCTTTTTGACTGCCATGAGTAGAGCAGGTTATTCCCATCATACTCCTTGCCATGGTGTGCTGCCACACCACAGACCCAAAGCAACAGCACCAAGTAACCATGGACTGGACCCTCTCAAACTGTGAGCCAAAGTAAACCTTTCCTGTTTATAAGCTGATTATCTCAGGTATTTTGCTATCATAACAGAAAACTAACACACTATCTTCTGTATCATATATCTCCTATATCTAGTTTCCACGTATCTTTTTAAAGTATAGCACACAGCACAACTTAACATGTAGCAGTGGTTAATATGCACGTTCCCTGGACTCCCTTCCCTGGTAGAATGTTGAGTCATTGCAAGATGGGGCCCTGCATTTGTGTATCCTCAGCATTAGCAGAGATATGTAACAGCTGCTTAATATGTATCTGTTAAATTAATAAATGATTGAATGAAAGGAGCCAAGTGAGACAGAGAAATACATACTATTCTTATTTATAGTAGGAATGACTAGGAATTTATTAACATTAAGGTTTATTACCAATTCAGCATGAAATTTAGGCTACCTGACTTCTGAATTCAACCCTCAAAATGTGCATTTATAATTCCACTAGAGGAAATCTTGGAGTCCTGGTCATACTCCCAAAGATTTTACATACTCCCTTCTCCACAGTACTAAGCTACAAGTGTTTTCTCTTTAGAAAATCTTTCTGGCAGACATTGATTATTGCTTAACCTGCTGGTCATATCCAATTTTCCTTCTCTCCTCCTCTCTCTCACTGTGTGGGCAGCTGGGCAGCCATGTGCTAAAATGCTGGCCACTGAAGAGGCTTTTGCTTTCCCAATAAAAGGAAAGACACAGTTGGGTGTTGGTCCTCTTTTCTTTGTTTCTTGTCTTGATCACAGAGGGAATGTCTGGGATTAAGCCACTCTTTAAATGTGAGATAGGAGGATGACAATTGCCAAGGATAGGGGAAAGGAAAGATGCAAAAATAAAACAAAACTGAGGGTCCTTGGTGATATCCCAGTAGCTAAATAAATGCCAGAAATCATCCATCCTGAGTTTTTTGTTGTTGTGTTGTGAGGAAAGTAAATCTGTCTTGCTTTCAGCCACTTTTAGGTAAGTTTACCATGGCCAATGGCATTCTTAACAAAAACTCCCTAGCATAGGCCTTAGGACTTAAAGTTTTGATCCTTAGGTTTTGATCTTTGTCAGCCTTTATTTCTGAACTCAGGCATCTCCATATGCACAACCAATAGCACTAAGTGTGCAGCCAGCAGAATGTATCTCTATCTTAGTTATCTTCTTTTATTCTGCCTTAAAAAACCTTATAAGCTTACTTTAGATTCTTAGGGAACTTGCTTTTGAAAATATTTTGCTGAAATATAATATATGATAGAAAAATACACATATCAGTAATTGCTTTTGATTCAGTTCCAAAGTCCCCAACCAGCTTAGCATATAGGTATCATTTTAACAAGTTTGTTTTCTTCATCTTTATTCTCATATCCCTTAGTATTTGTTTCATTCTTTTAAGTAGCTGTCAATAGTTAAGATGTTCTTTATTGCTGTTAGCAAAATACTTGTCGAAGTCTTATAGGATTATTACCTACTATAAAACATCTGATTTCTTAAAATACACTTATATCTGATTCACAAAAGACCCATAAACTTCTCTTTATCTGGTAGTATGCAGTCAGATAATCTTAAGTTTTCTCTCTACTTTTCTACCTATAGTCTTTGAATATCATTTGGGGCTTTCTTAAGCAAGGATTTTTTTTTTGTTGCTGTTTTTAAAATTTTTATTATTGGAGCTGAGGGCCTAATGAATTCTGAACACATGCTCCACCAGGGAGCTACATCCCTAGCTAAGTTTGTTTTAAATGAAACAAACAGATGTACAAGAGCAAGCACTTTTATTCCGATATCTGGAAAACAGGAGTAGGGTAGTAGGAGAGTCACCTTGTCTTCACAGCTTTAACACAAATCTCTCAACTCTCCCATTTTAATAGCAGGCTCTTTTTATTCATAATGCTGAAGCTTAATTGGCCAACATACCATTCAACAAGTAGTGCATAAGTCCTAGTGATTCTCGGGCCCATGTCTTATCTGATGGGTAAGTCCTAGGAAGGTGAAACCCATCCAGAACTTTCTCTGTGAAATAAACCCACGTGGCAGAACTTGGGAGGCAGCTCTAGCAAACTCTTCTGGGCTGTGCATCAGATTGCAAAGAGGATCTAAACATCTTCAAACCCAAGTTTTCCCTTTCACAAGGATACAATGAATTAATTAACTCTATGACTTCTCCCATCCCAGGCCACCTCACAATTTGCATAGAGACATATATAACCAAGTCACCATCCTGATCCAAACCTCAGTTCAATGAGGAATCTTAATGATTATCTTTTCAAAGTTCTTTTCTTTGAAGAGGTCTCTTCTTTGAAGGTCTCTCTTCAGTGACACTGAAAGAATGTAAGTAACTGCTCCGCTAACCTGGCTGGTGACTAGGAGAGTACACACTGACCCACGCCTCATTCAAGCTCCTCCAGCCTGTAGGAAATCAATGCCAAAGTCTACAATAAACAGTAAAAGGATTTTTCTTCTCCTGCTCCTTGGCTCTGAGCTTAATATTCTTGGTTATAAGGGGCATGTGCAGATTTGGCATTGTTTTCAGACACTAGGATTTCTTTCCATCTCCCTTCCCGCAAGGGTCAGCCTAGGATACTTCCAGACATGGAGAAGGTAGAGACTGTAATATGCTAAAAACTAGAATAAAGAAAGGTTAAGAGGAAGATTAATTGGGAAAATCCTAAAAGTTAATTATCCTCTGAAAAAAAACAGTTGTTCCTGAAGCGAGTTCCCTTGGAGCTCTGATTGTCATTTGCGGAACATTTACTTTTTTGTAAGAAATAAAAAACAAATAGAAAAAAACCCCCCGAGAAACAAAGGAGAGAAAGGAAAGGACTTCTGCCTGCTGCCTTTCCACCTTAACAGCCTTTTGCCTCATGTCCAGTGCATGGCACGGCTCTGCTGGGCACTTTCCCTGTGCGGGATCCCGCACAAGTTCTGACCCAACTGCATGCTCTGAGAGTCATTTCCCACCTTGCTGCTGGCAAGAGCAGTGCTGAGAGAGGACGCTTTATTTGGTTAAAGCTGTGAGCACAAGATTGGCCAAAAGTATGACCTCAATGCATAAATAAGTGTCCCAGATCAGTACAGTCATGTTGGCTGGCCACTGCAAACGAAAGGGGTGCCAGGACTTTGGCCCGTTCCATTGTGATGTATGGTATTGCGATCAGTTCTGTCATCACCAAGGTTGGGGAGTTTGGAGCAATAATGCAAACTGAAAATCTCTGAGTAGCGTGAAAGCCATCAGGTCACCTTATGGGCAGACAGGGCGTGTACACTTTCGGATGGGACCCCTCCACTTCTGGCACTATCCTTTGGTCTCCCATGCTCCACCCTGCTTCTGATTAAAACAAGTGCCCACCTGCAGAGGCCGGCTTCTGAAGCCCTGTTAGTTGTAGTTAATCTTCACTCCCATACTTGCAGTTTTGTCTGTATCCTTTAAGAGAAGTTTTTTTTTAAAGGGTTCATTTCAATGTGGGGTAACTTGCCAACACCCACTTTTTTGGCTTGGAGGATCTATGTTGAAGCCTCAGGGTATACTAGGACAGTGTTCACAATTCAGAAGACTGGTGTGGGTGACTCATCCCATTATTTCATCTGTCACTAGTGACCCTGTGCAAGGTACCAGTGGTGTTGCCATGGCAGTTCCAAAAGACTCATTAGGTTCCCACTGCCACCTCTCTACAGCTCTTGCTGTGGCCAATTTCCCCCTTAAAGACCATTGCAAACGCTCTCCCAAAGTATGGGATTTTATGCTGGTCAAGATGTGAACTCAACAAACTTCAAGGATAGCACCATAGCAAAAGCTTTCGTCAATCTGTGGCCAATTAAGTACATTGGGTGAAGAGTCTTAGGCATAGAACAGCTTACAGCTTTGATCTTCTTTGGGTTCATTTCAAACTTTAATGCTTAGCAAACTTAGCAAACTATACTTTTGCATTTTACTTTTTGGAAGGAATAATTACACGTTCTGGGAAGATGAAAGCACTTCTCTGAAAATTTCTACAAAAAAGATCTCTCTTGTAGAATTTGGGCAGAAGGTCTATCAGACATTTTGCAAAATACCAAGTAAAGTAGAGGACCTGGACATCTTCAAATCAACCCTTTCATTTTCATGAGGACAAAATGAAGCATTAATTCCAGGACATCTCCTACTTCATGTCACCCCACAATTTGCAGACTTGAGGATAGTTTTCACAGCAACTAAGTCTCCATCCTGCCCCAACCCTTGATCTAGGAGGAGCCCTACCATCATCATGTTTAATGTTCTCACAAATAAAGTAACTGAGACTGAAAGAAGTCAAGTAACTTCCTGGATAACCTTGCTAGTAACCTGGAGAGCAGAGAGGAATCCATAGCTCACTCAAGCTCTTCCAAGACATAGGAAGTCAGTGCCAAAGCCTCCTGTGAACAAGGGTTTGTGTGACTGGTTCTTAACAAATGGTAATCTCTGGAATAACAAGCCAGGAAGGCTGAGGGCTGCTTTTGGCTTAGTTCCAGGCCACAGCCTCAATAAATAATTTGATGATTGACTTAAAATCTTTTTAGCTGGTGAAGAACCAAGAGTTGTCTGCATCTGATTCTTTACACAGCTCATTTTCAACTGGTAGAAGAAAATTTGATCTTGATTCCTCCAGTAATAGAAAATGTTTAGAACCAGGGACCCCTAATTCCAGTGAGGCTGGAATTTCATAGAACTTGTGATCACAGAACATCCAGAAGTACAGTCACTGCCAGAATCTAGACCAACTGATGTTTGTTATCTCTATTTAACTTAATGGAAAAAACTACACATAAAAATTTGGATGCTGCTTCTACATGTTTCTCCTATTTGTATACACTTCCATGACCAGGGATTCCTCAGCAAACACACAGTGAATAAAGGGGACAGTCACATCATCATGATCATGTTCACGGTCCTGAACAACAACCTAATTTTACATTGCAACATGCAAGCAAACTGAAAATCCTGTTGTGTCATGGCTAAAGGACTGTGCTTACTACTGTGCTAGTTACTTAAAGTAGTGACATCTTTCTTCTTAGTGGTGATGGTAATCTGAACAGATGTCTTCAGCATGTCCCGGTGCTGAGGACATTTATAAATTTTTGGTAGAAAACCATTAGGCCTGGGACTTGTGTCATTTCTTTTGTGGCTTTCTGACACTGATGATTACTTTAATGACTAACAGAACCACATTTGTTTTTAGTGTGGCAATGTGTCCAGTTAGAATTCTTCTCAACTTTCAGTGTTCTTAAGGGGTGGCCACAAAACGCAGCTCTGGCCAATAAGATACAGGTGGAGGTTTCTGCAGAGAGATTCTGATTACTCCATCCCTCACTCCCCGCTCAGACAGTCTTCTAAACAGGCTTCTCCCTTTGACTCTGGGCTCCTTCCCCCAATATGCGTGGAAGTGGTAAAGCTACCTTTCAGCTACAAAGGTGAAAGCCACTGATAAAGGTGGAACAGCAGAAATTAGAAGCCTGGATCCTTTCTCAAACAGCAGCACTAGCCTTAGTATACTAGGCTGTTTCTGGCCTTGGTATACTAGACTACACATAGTATACTGCCTACTTCTGAATTCCCTGGGATGAGAGCAAAACAGATCCTCATTTGGCTAGGTCTCTGTGGTTAGGCAGAACATAATGTAATTCTAAGAAAGACTCCACTTTGACTGTTTACTTCCATTATGGAAACAATATGAGTTTCTTAAAAGTACATTAAGGAGACAGTGCATAATTAAAACAATGTCTTACATTTATGAAGAATTTACCATTTGTGCCAGCCACTATATTCCTAGTTTTCACAGTATGCTTCGGACATTATTATCAGAATTACCATTTTATCAAAAGAAGAAAGAAAGAAAGAAAGAAAGAAAGAAAGAAAGAAAGAAAGAGAAGAAAGAAAGATGGGTCAGTCTCAAGATGGTTGAATTCAAGGTCACCTAGCTGCTAAGTGACAGCCTGTATCACACTCAATTCTTTCTGATTCAAAAGCCCACACTGTTATGCATTTGCTAGATTATACTACTGAAGAGGAAGATCTAACAGTTCGACTTTATTTCTTCAGAGAAAAGTATTATAATCTGGATTTGTTCCACTCTAAGTTAAATTTCCTTTTATACACCAACCAGAAAGGAGTAGTAGCGTTTATGATCTCCCTCGCCCACCACACATAGGCACATGGGATTGAACCCAGAGTCTTTGCACTGGGCCACATATTCATCCACTACCTACCCATCTACCCACCTACCCATCCATTCATCCATCCATCCATTTAATTTTGTTTTCGAGACAGAGTCTCATTAAGTCATTAAGTTGCCCAGTTTGAGCTCAAACTCAAACCCTTCCTGTCTCAGCTTCTTAGACTGCTACAATCATATGTATGAAACACCATGCCTGGCAGATCACATAGATTTTTAAAAAGGTTTTATTGGTACAAACCAAATACTTTTTCAGGCCCTGATTAGAGAAGGAATTGTACAACAGAGTCTCTGCCTTTTTTTCGTTACCCACTTCTCTCCTCTGTCCTCTTCCTAGGTCTTCACATCTGGTGGACTGTTGCATGCAATAGTTTGGATCTGGAATGTCCCCCAAAGACCCAGGTGTTAATATCTTAATCCTCAGGTCCTACTGGGAGGCTATGGAACCTTTATCTTTCACTTCCTGGTCATGAGGTGACCATGAGGTGGTCATGAAGTCATGAGGTAGTGTTGCTCTGCCATTTGTTTCTGCCATGATATGCTGCAACCCCCACACCCACCCCTGCCAAAATCAACAGATCTCCCTGATCAGAGAGAGGCAGCTCTAAATAACTGTGAGCCAAAATAAACCTTCTGTCTTCATAAGTAGATTATTTTAAGTGTTTATTATAATAATGGAAAACTAACACAATGCATAGAAAAAATCTCCATGCCAATTATAAGATCCTGTATTGAGTATTTGTTCAACTCTTCTCAGTACAGTGGACCCCCCTAAGTTTACTGGAGTTATGCTCCTAGAGCACTTGTGAACTGTGAAAAACAATGAATTTCAGGTATGGTCACAAAAATGCCTGTTTTAGTTTAAACCCTAAATATGCTATGTCTCCCAAAGTTATGTAATTTAATGTAATAAAATACTGTATTAATTAAGCCTTAGAAGGTACAGGGCATTTTGACAGCATCTTAGGGATCCTAGGCCTTTAAGAACAAAACTGATAATAGTTTATGTAGCTACATGAGGTTCATCAACCTGTTACCATGTGGAAATGCTGGCGCATCTGTAGCAGATGGGTTACAGGGCAGCAGCCAATCAGCAGCAAGGGCAACTGAATAATGCTTTTGGATTGGCTTGTGAACCTCCCACCAGAAAATACAATTGTGGAGGATAGTTGCTCCTTCTGCCAAAGACTGAGGCTATGAACTCTGAACCATGACTTCTCAGGGATATACTGTAAACCAAAAGTAAATATTCAAGCACAGAGTTACTATAAAACTCTGTTAGGTGACAGTGAATCTTTAAAAGTTTTCTCCTGTGATTTGCTATAAAATATGGGAACATAGTAGAACACTTTGAGGGAAAATATTATCATTAGATAAACAGGAGAATTTCTTCTTTCTTTTTACTGTTGAGCTAGGTGCTCAATTTACATTTATTAAATAAATAAGGGAGTAAGCAAAGAGAAAGGCAGATGACCATAGTTAAAAAATTAACCTTTCCGGGCTGGAGGTATAGCTTAGTGATAGAGTACTTGTCTAGCATAGATGAAGTCCTGCGTTACATCTTGAGTGCTGAAAATAACAGTTTCCCCTAAACCAAAATTAAAACAACAACAAAAACCAAACTAACCAAACAACTATACAAAAAAAAAAAAAAACCTATCATATTCTTAACGAGCCAGGGCTGTAGCTTAGTGGTAGAGTGCTTCGTATCACCCACAAGGTCTTGCATTCAAACCCCAGCATCTCAATAAAATAAAATAATAAAAAATAAAATACATACCCCCCAAATTGATTCAGATCTGCTAAAATACCTTCTTTAATACTAAAATTTAAAGTTTATTTACTCCCAAAATTATATGACGTGCAATGGGCCACACCTACAGTGTATCTTTTAAAATAGTTCATGTTTCTTTTTAAAATTCAAGTCACAGTCATTTCCAAATATTATTCAAGTAAGCCTCTAGAGGTCCTGCAGTTTCCTTCAGTAAGACTGGAATTCACCAGTATTCTCAATTATTTTATTCTTTTCTTATGGACAAGCTTTGATCATATCAACCATTCCTTTAAAGATTTCTAAATTTCCTAAAAGCCCTTATCAGCTCCTAGACACTGCAATATTCTTGTGTGATTACATCCAGTCTCAAATTTTCAGTACTACTCTGCTCTCTCTGCACCTAACCTCCTGAATTCTGTATTAATACAAAATATAGCTATTGTATTCTGCCTTTTTTCTGACCTTGGGTTTTAGCACATTATACAGTACCTATTAACTGATGGAAGATTTAACATTTTGAGGCAATACTGACCAGAAATATTTTTTTGGTCTCAATTCAGAGATACTATTCATTTGATTAAGCCGTGTTAATGTTTTTATATGGGGGAGATTTAGTTTATTTATTTTTCCCCAGGTGAGGAATCAGAGACACATGATGGGAAGTACTTTGTGTCTTGATCCCTTTGGCTTATAAGCAGCAGACATTTACTTCTTGTAGTTGTGGAGGCCCAAAGTCCATCTGCTCACTCTGCCCTCAGTGCAGAAGTAGCGAGGGATCTCTCTGAGGATTTTTTTTTTTAAATAAGGGAACAAATCCTATAGATGAGGGTGCTGTGCCCTGACCGAATCATGTAGCCAAGGCCCGCATTCTCACTCCAGACATCGCCTTGGCAGTGAGGGTTTCAACAGGCGAGCTGTGAGACGGGCACATGCTTAGACCACAGTGTGTTGCTGTGTAGCTGGGAGGGGAAGGAAGACATTATCGGGATTTTCCTATGAAAGTAAATCATAATGATTGGCAGCTGGTAATGTGCTACCAATAACAACACAGTTGGCAAACATTTTATTTTTTTTACATAAATAAAATAAAGTAGGCCATCTGTAAAACTTCATTCTCAGTAATTTGAAAGCTGTGAATTCAGATGTAGGTAAAACAGAATTAAGATGAACAGCTAAAATTCACTTAGTACTTACTTGTTCTGGATACAAGTTCAGATTGAAGGTTGTGCCTATGTAGTTTAATTTAATTTTCGTAACAGCACATTAAAGTCTGTCTCATTATTATCCTTATTTTAAAACAAGCTCAGAATGGTTAAGGAATTAGCCCGCTCTTGTATAGCTGGTGAGAGGCACAGTCGGGATTTGAATACGGGTGTGTGGTTTATAGCTAGAAACATCCACCAAGCCGCATGTGCTCACAGGTGAGATTTTGGGAGGTAACTGGATCACAAGTGCATGACCTGCTGATGAGTTCAGAGCTGGCTGGCATGCCCTGGAAGGGCTTATCTCTTCCCGGCTCTTCCCTTACACTGTCTCTGCCTCCTGGCCACTGTGTCATGAGCAGGTCTCTTCCACCATGTACCTCTGCCATGCAGCCTGCCTTGGAACCAGCTGACTATGGACAGAAATGGGAGCCAAAATAAAGCTCTCCTTTCTTACACTGTGGGTGTCAGATATTGCATCTCAGCAAGAAGAAAGTGACTAAGGCACGAGGACACTCAACCAGAAAGAGTATATACTAGACAGCATGCCATTAAGTGTGTTCGTGGGATATGTCACCCTCTTGTGAAAGTCCTTTAATCTCTACTTCACAGCAGAAAGAGACTGATAGCTGCTGGTCTCCAGATTCTTCTTATAGGCTGATGACCTTGTTTGGGACTAGTGCCAAAGGGGTCAATCTTCAGTGTTCAGCTTTTCTCTTTTGTGGGTGGCAAGTGTCAGTGCATCTCATGCCTCAGATCAAAATACAACCCTGTCAGATGCTGTGAGCATAAACATTCTTACTGAAGAACAGGATGGAGTTAGAATGTGGAGGATCTGACATAAATTTAATCTTACTCCACATACATATCCTACTAATGAGGAGTTTGAAGAACTGAGCTGATATGTGAAAGTTAGTGCTTTACTGTTATCAATACAAATGAAAAAAAAATTTAAGCTGGTTTTATTTAATCACTTCAGAATTCAGATTGGGAAAGAGTAAAAAATGAATTTTTGGCTCACATAGCAGAAATGTAAATATCCAACAGCCTAAGGATATTTTTAAGTAACAGATAATAATCTATGGTATAACTTCAAAGAAGCTGAGCAAAAGGAGGAGAAATATGTATTTTTAAAAATGGCATTTCCTTTCCAATTCAATTTTCAAATTGAAAAGGAAATCGGATAGATTAAATACAGAAATGCCAATGACATAGTCTGGTTGCAAATCAAATTATTAAAAGATCAAATAAATCTGGAAATATGGAGGGACTACCTTTTACCAACCTGTACATACAGTATTTTCTAGTTATTTATCTATGTTACTACAGATTGTGTGTATATGTGTTTTTCTTACGTATTCTAACTAGATTATCATTGAAAGCGTCCTTTCTTGTCCTAACTCAAAACATCGATCTTAAATACAATAGACATTGAACACTGGCTGACTTGAAAAAGTTCCACTAATTGTAAGCAAAAAAGAGAAAACATAGTTTGCTGTACGACATATGCAAAGTAAAACAAGTAACCAGCACAGAGAAGGCTGAGAGGTCCTGGCCTGTGAGAGCCGCACCATTTTTCCATAATTGAAAGTCACCTTCTCTGATGTTGCAGCGAAGGTTCAATGTTCTTTGGAGATTTCATCTCCATAGAATCTTTGCCTCCCCTTCTGTGAACTGGGAAGAACTCGGGGGAAAGGTACACTGTTCTTCAGGTTTGCAGAGAACTGAAGGTGAGCATGCCTGAGGTCATGCAGTGAGATCCAGGCAGAGAGCGAATCAGCCCCCTCTTCCCCTCACCCCCATTTCCCCACAGGCTGAAAGTTCAGGTCCTTAATCACACTACATACCAAAATCCTTGCATTAATCAGTCTTCAAGGCGTACTCCGCATTATGGAACATGTACTGTAGTGGAGAACAGATGTCACCACAATAATCTTATTTTCTGTTGTTTCCCAGTTTTGGCATGTGCGCATTGGTAACCTTAATGTTGCATGAACAAAGACTTTTGCATTCAGTATTAATACGGGAATTCACAAATCCTCCTTCTCGCATTGGAACACTGCCACACTGTTTTTCAAAGGCGTATGGCTGGTTTTTCAGCATGTAAATTTGCCTGAAGGTCCTGTTGGTGTCTTCTGAGCTGAAAATGTGGTCACAATCTAATCTTACTGCAGATAACATGGAGTAAAACTGCTAGAGATACCTATATTTCCCACTTTAAATACACACACACACACACACACCCCTAGCACTTGCAAAGGCTGATGGAAAAGCTTTTTACCTATCAAGGCCCAATTTGTGGAGCAATTTCAAGTGTAAACCAGTAACATCTACAGTAGGACAGAGCACCAAATAACACCAGATCACAAATACTGGTCTGGCAAGGAACCGTGTAGATTAAGCAGAGTGTTCAAAGACACCTTTCATACAAACTAGTACATGTATTACTTCTTTCAAAATGAAGGTTCAACCACAATTGTAGATGATCATACCTAGAATACGTCATTAACCATGTGTACTGTCAAACAAGGTCAGAACCAGTCAGCTGCTCACGGAGGGCGATGGAGGCTGCTTCTTCTCTCATTGCATTGACTTACAAAGATATCACACTATCTAGGCACCAGGATAATCACAGCTTCCTTTCAGCGACCAAGTGACAGAATGTGGATGAGCTAAGTCATGACTAGATTAGCTTTGTGTCTGTGTGTATGTGTATGTGTGTGTGGGGGGGGCGGGTTTTAAAATTTAAGAACAAGTAAATGTAGGTCATTGCAATTTGCCTGAAATACTTTACTAAATCTACTGAAATGGAGTAAATTCCTTAACAGTAGCTCCTCAACCAAGGTCTCTAAGTCCCTTTGAAAATGATTTGGAACCAGTTGGCTAATCAATGATACACAAATATGTAAAAAAAGAAATGACTGTTGATTCTGGACAGCCATATACTTGGCCCAAGTGATTATGTCTCTCTGTTAAGATAAAATGCCCTGCTGGATGCAGTAATCAGCTGCAATGTGACTTCATCAGGCCACTCCTTTGGCCTTCAGTCTGCTCTGTCAAAAGGATGTGAATGTCTCCTGTATTCTTCAGATTGGCAAGGACATAACCATTTTATTCCTCAGGGTAAACAATTTGCCATTTGTAACCATGGAGGGAAGAGACTTTTACTTCACTATCAAGGTGATAACTGCAAAGAAAATTCTTTAAGAATAAATGTTCCTAAAATAAATAGTGACATAGGCAGATGTCTTTTCACTTGTTTATGCATAAAATATCTCTTGAAGGATGCACAGGAAGTTGGGGTGAGGTGGGAGGGGTAACAGTGGGCGAGCAAGGAGCAGTGAACCTGTGGGTGGTGCTGGGAGACCTTATTTGGTCATTTGGAAATCGTGTCTCTAACCAATTCTCTCCTAATACCTGTGCAGAAAATATGGCAACAGCAACAATAATAAAATTAACAGGAAGTTAGTGATGTAACAGGAAGTCTGTTAATACCTGACATAATTACATCATTTGCTTCTCTGAACAACCTATATGGTAAGCCACACACACTGGCCAGAGGTGCCTCTACTGGGAGTGTCCTCCCTAGGGTGGTGCCACATCAAAGGCGAAGTCAGTGGCATTGAGCTCTTTTATAAGCAATGCTGATTTCTTCGGGCCAGTGGCTAAGGGTTCTGAGTTGTATGATTCTTGGACTATACTTGCAATCATTATTAATCAGTGGAGTTCTGGTACAATCTGATATGCCAAAGCAAAAATCAGAAGTATCAAAGGGTCTCTCACAAACAAATCCTATCAGGCTTATTACAGAAATCTGAGTGTCTCTGTGTTGGATAAAAGAGAATCTACAGAATAAAACAGAAGTGCAGACCTTGTTTTTCCAGGGACACCTTTTGCCTTGAGGTAGGATCAGAGAGATGGGGAGCACAAGCCCAGCATGATGCACGAGAACCAGAGTTCCCTCCCCAGCACTGCCCCTCACCAAACAACCAACCAAACAAAAACAGTCAGATTGTTTTAGAAAGCTTCACACTGGCCCTCACAGATGCTCCTCCTGCTGCTGTTCCATGAAGACGGCCAGGGTTTTACCTTCCTATCACCGGACAGCTGCTCTCCTCCTTGCTTGCAGGAGTCCTAAGCCAGGTGAGCCCCGTGCGCGTCTGCACGGTACGGGATGACTCAGCCTCTTCTCAGCACTGCTGCCTCACAGGAAAAGGGCTTCTTTGTCTTTTCTTTTTCTCTGGAGTTCATTCACCAGCATCAGGCCATCAGTCCTCATCCCTACCTGCTCCTTCTGTGCCTATTTCCTATGTGGGTTGCTTTCAAATGAAAGAAGGACAACGGTCGAATCTTCCTTTTTATTTTTTTCTTGGAGGAAGTAAAACTCTAAAGCTTATTTCTTTTCAACTCTTTGAATAATTTTAAGCATTCTGCTGGATCCCTCAGCCTGTTTGGAGCCCAGTGCACAGCAGGAGATAAGCAGTGGTCAAGTGGACGGAAGCCGGAAGCCGCGTCTATATTTACATCCGCTCTGTCAGTGGCGTCACCATGCTGAGCACTGTCTCCCATGCCGAGCTCTGTCTCCTTCAGATCTGCAGGGGCAGTAAATTCTGAGGAGCTGGAACCCTACTGTGAACAGTGCACGGGATGGGGAGGCATTAAATGATCCTTTAATTACCCTAAAACCCCTCAGTCGTGGAAAAACCATCAGTCCCAACCCCTCAGTCATGGAAAAACCATCTTCAATAAAACCCATTCCTGGTGCCAGAAAGGTTGGGAACCACTGTAAAAGAGGGAGGTTTCCATCATATACACGGAAAGGATTTAATCTTGAATTCACATTGTCTTGTTGCTAAACCCAGACTTTCTCTCTCTGCGTTAGAGTCAGCCTTGTGAAGACTGTGACCCGAGTCAGTCTAGCTAATCTGCACTTCCAAAGGATTATATTAAATTGCCTTATCATTTTCTGTTGATAAAAATAATAGAAATTGTTGTAACAGGTCACTTTCATTCTGCCTCACTGAATTTAAGATTAAATTGATATAGGATCATTCTACTAAGTTTTCTGTTGTGGGGAACAAAAGGACTTTGGGAAACTTTTAGGGGGAGATTTCAAATCTTTTTAATTTTAATTTTTAAAATATTAATTTTAGTGGCACACTTTTGATATACATAATGATCCCATTTGTCATAGGAAATTTGTACTGTACAAGATATAACTTGACTTCTTTTTTTCCCCCATTCCCCTCCTCTGCCTTCAACCCTTCTTCCCCTCCTTATTTACAAAAGCTTTGTTTTCATTTTTTCCTTCTATTCTTTTTTTTCCCTTTTCCTCTCCTTCCATTCCCCATATCCCATCCCTTATTCCCTTTCCTATCTGAACATATTCTTCCCACTTTCAGGGAGAAACTTTAAATATCTCATCACTATGGTTTTGTTGAAGTTTTTGGCAGTTACCCTGTCATAAGTGACAAAACACTTATTATTAATTTTAACTTTGCCGTGAGACACTTTTTGAGAAGAAAACCAAGAAAAGATTTTCGGACAGGAGTACTAACTTCATAATCATATCAGAGTGCTAAAATCCATAGGAAACACACCCACAGTACACACTCGCATTCAAGCAATATACATGACCTGCATTTCCACCGCTTTCTACGCAGGGGTAGTGGCAGGCTTTCAAAACGCACGTTAGGAAAAAAATATGAAATGACCTAGCAAGGAACATGTGTGTTTTAGAGGCCAGCTTATCCTATCAACAATATAGGATTTTCTCTAAGTGTGTGTGTGTGTTTGCAGCTCTCAAGACATTCTAACCTTCTTTTTAGTTGTGTTGCTTTTTAGTGGCAGACGAGGCAGAATTTCAGCAAAGGCTATTTGCTTTATGAGGCTGAAGCCTGAAGCACTCTAAAAAGCTAAGTGGCTACCCCACTTGTTCTTCTGAGTTGCAAGTTTTCCACCATGAGTTTGAAAATGTCTTCACTGAGGAGTAAACAAAGAGTTTTCATGAGTTTAATGGGCTTTGTTGGATCAAATCAGAAATCCCCGACTTTTGTGAAGAAACGGAAGTGAGGCAGTGTTATCTGAAGTTGATACAGAAGCTGCGGCCACCACCTCCACTGAATTTCTAGCACATCTGGGATGTGGCCCTGAGGTAAGCAGCTGGCCAGCCCCTAGTTCATGGTAGCACAGCCTCAGCCACTGCAATCATCACCATCACCATCACCATCGTCACCATCACCATCATCACCATCACCATCACCATCATCATCATCATCACCATCACCATCGTCACCATCACCATCATCACCATCATCATCATCATCACCATCACCATCATCACCATCACCATCATCATCATCATCATCACCATCACCATCATCACCATCATCATCATCATCACCATCACCATCGTCACCATCACCATCACCATCATCA
>PVJX010006051.1:0-80654 GCA_004027295.1 Dolichotis patagonum | reverse complement strand
TAGGGTCCATTGAGCTGCTCTATATAGGGAGGCAGTGGGACCCAAAACAAGCAGTGCACCCCATGGGAGTGAAAGGGGAGGAATTGTCTAAAAAAGGGAGGCAGAGGATACTGTTAATGGGGTAACAAGATTTAGAATTTACATTATTTTCACCACTCTGCTTGGATGGATTATGTGCTGTTCCAGTTTGTCTACTTACGCTAGACTTGAGGACATGGTCAGCTATCCCAAAAATAAGAGGACATATTATGGTAATCACCCCTAATTTTCCTATCAACTTAATCTGAAGCCCTTTATAACTTATACTCTTATTATGACTGATCTTATTTGAATCTGGTTTGTTAGATTGCTACTTTGTATTGACTGATTTTATTTAAATCTGTTATGATTGATAGCATCAAGTCTAAGAGCATAGGCAACTACATTGAAGGTGATAAGATTCACTAAGATACCCACTCTGGTTTGATTATTACTTGCTTTTGAAGTCTTATAATGTCTCTAATGCTTTGTTTTTATTAATGTTGTTATATAGTGCTGAGACACCATGGTAACCGTTGTAGATCACCTTGTATTGCGGTTTTATGTGACTTTTCTGCCTCATGCTTTTCTACAAATTGTTTTGTTTTATCTTGCTTTGTTTTGTTTTTCCTGCTAATACAGAAAGGATAGATATACATGTATAGACTCATGCATGTGTAGAGCTTATAAACAGTTTACGAGAACCAACTATATAACACATGTTGAAATGAACAACTACTTTGAAGAAAAAGAGACACTGCTGATTCCATAATGTCATGATGTGAAGTCCAGCAAAACTGTCACTTTTTATTCAAAGTGATCTTAGCTTGCCTTGCTTTGTTTAAATTCAACACACATTAAGGTATGGACAGCTGTTTTGAGGAGAATGAGAGACACTATGACAGCCATTCATGGCTTCCCTAATGTCTGGTCTTGAAGATCTGTAATGCCCTCCTCGTCCTGCTCAGATCAATTCCATACTAGGTTGTTTCATGTGAATTCTCTATATGTGACAATATGGACAACTATTTGGAAGAAAACAAGAGTCAATATGACAGAGAGTGAATATCTTCAATTGTCTAGCTTTGAAATTTATGTCTTATATTGCTTTCTTGTGATCTGCTTTGCTCTGTTTTCTTGTGTTTAATTTTACCCTATTGATATAATTGCATGTATATTTGAGTGGGTAAGATGGATGACCATATTGCTGTTTTTGTCAGATCGTGGAGCAGAACTGTCAATAGTCTCACTGTTTGAATGTCTACTTTACATGTTTTAACTTTGTAATTTGAACAACTATTTCCGAGAAGTCAGTATGTAATTAGTCAAGTAATAATTTCTGAGGTTTTATTGTTGTTGCACTTTTCCTTTTTTCCTTGGAATACTGTATTGTCACTACCCTTTATTCTGTTTTATTTTGTTTTGTTTTTTTCTCTTTAAATAAAATTATAAAAAAAAAAAGCACCCAGAATGCTGGTTTAAGAGGATTCATATTTTAGCTACAATTTTTTTTCCTCAGGGGAGAAAGAAAATACAAAATAAATGTCAGTAGTTAATTCTAGGTGATAATGTTTATTATATATATATTACTGTATAATATCAATGTAGAAATTTCTGTAGTTCTCTCCATAATTTGTCTAAAAATTTATACACTTTTGTATAAGATCTCATAAATAAGCAATAATTCTACACATAGTAGATATCCATTTATCCTAAATATTTTAAAAACCAGGAAAACAAAAATCAATTTTATTTGCATTTTACAATCTACTTTTATGAAAGTAGAAAAGTTATTATAAAATATTAGGCAGTATTTTTAAAATCTGAGCTATTATTTGATTAACTGAATGACCTGTACGTTGTCATCTACAAAAATCCACACTAGTATTTAGTATTTATATCGTAGTATCTACATTGTTTTCTGAGGGACCCTGCCTTAATGGGGATGGTATGCTAATATTCAAAAGATACGCTATTCTTATCTCTCACCAAACCTACCTTTTCCCTTTCTAAAAACTGCAAAGAGGGTACTATGGATATAGCCAAAGTAGTTATCAGCAGGGGACAGGAAGTGAAATAACATGAGGCTGACCGGGCTGGGTGGCACATGCCTGTAATCCCAGCACTCTCGAGGCTGAGGCAGGAGGATTTCTGTGCACTTGAGGCTAGCCTGGGCTACATAATGAGTTGAAGGCCAGCTTAAACTGCATAGTGAAACTGTCTCAAAGAAAAGAAATGGAGCTGGGGACTAACTCAGCTGCACAAGCGCTTGCCCCGAAGGCCCCAAGTCATGAGTTTGATTCCCAGTACCACAAAAACAAACCATTTCATCCTGGTCTCTAGATAAAGCTAAGGGGAAACTAAAAATAAGAAGTAGGGGAAAACATAAGACTTTTTTTTTTTTAGTTGAGAAATACAACTTACAGGGAAAGACATGCAGATTGAATGGCTAAGGCCCACTTACGAGAAAGTAGAAAGCTGGGGAGAGCGCTGAGATCTGGCTGCTGACAGAGTCTTCCGGAACGGCCCTAACCATCGCACCTTCACCTTCCGGCCCTCGAGCCCTGGGTCTCACCCTGGGCGCGACCCCATCTAGTGCCTCACTCTCGGTCAGTGACTGCAGCAGCAATGAGGGATGTGACGGCCGAGACAGGCCACAGGGAAGGACTGGCTTCCTGAGACGGGGTGGGGAGACCCACGGCAAACAAGGGCACCTCCAGCCCCGCGGACGGCCAGACGGCCGCCGGCCCAGGGAGGCCCTGGGCGGCTGCACTTAGGGCAACTGTGCTCCCACCAGCCCAGCCCGCGAGGCCGCCGCAGCCGCAGGCCACCGGCTAAGCCACGCCGAGGCTCTGAGCACCAAGAAACTAGGAGCAATCAGTGTTCTGAGTCACTACCCTTTAGGAGATTTTCTTACACAGCCTTAGGTAAGGAACACACTTGAACATGAATACGGACTTGGTTCCAAGCTCAAGTCTCTGAAAGGCCCAGTCAGGTCCCAGCCTCTATTCCCCAATGTGCTGGGGTCCTTCTCAACCCTCTTTTAAAAACAACAACAAAAAATCCTAGCCTGAAATAAGTCTCTGTACACTGCAACCAAAGACATTCAAAAAATAGGCATTTCTCCTTTATGTACTTTAAAATGAGTGGACTTACTCTAGTTACTCAAATTATTTAGATTCGCAATTGTTTTGTATAGCATTAGCCTACTGAATACCACTGCTGGCTACCTTTACATGAACCATTACATTTATCAGCAACACTTACAAGCTCTAGGAAGGCCTGGATTGCTGTTCTTTCAAAATCCTATCTATGTGACACACAGCACCGGCTCATCGGTATCTGCTGAGTAAAGAGGTAGCTCCACGGTACATGGCCAGCCCCTGGCCGCACCTCCCACAACCCTCCGGATTCCTACCCTCTACCAGCACTGGCCTTGGTCCTACACCTGACACTCACCTGGCTCCTGACACGCAACTGTGCCTTCTGCGGTCTTTGCCTGGAACAGCGGTCTACACATGACACGTCCTGCATCCTCACGTCATGTCTGCCTCTGCTCTGGGGCCTCTGCCAGGGCCCTGCCCAGTGTATCTGCAGTCACTTACAGGCTCATTTAACTCACCCTCCATTCCCTCACCCTGGTACTGTTCCTCACAGCGTAACGGAGGGGTATGGGTCAGTGTCCTGGTCTCCAGCACCAGAAAGTGCTGCCCCCATCTGCTGACTGCATTAATGAGCCAATGGATCATGATTTTCAAGTATGTTTTAGGGTTTATGTGGGTGTAAGTAACAGTATTTGTTTTCATCACTATTTTAAAAATAAATGTACAAAAATGTATGTATAAAAATGATAATATGCCACAACCAAGTATGGCTTATTTCCATGAAGTCCTTCTCCATGACAGGTCCAATATTTAAACATATAATAATAATCACCTAAATTTACCACATGGAAAGGTTTTCTAACACATGACCTTCCCAGATGGAGGAAAAGGTAGTTGACAAAATTCAGTATTGTTTCATGATAAGAAAAATAAAATCAAATTGTAAAGAAAAGTCTTAACCTGGTAAAAAGTTTCTCTACAAAAGCCTACAACTCAGATCACAATGAGTGGTAAAATAATAAACTTTTTCTTGCCCTCAGCTGGAAATAAGGCAAAGCATCTGTTTCTGTCACTCATGTCCCCAGGTCATACCAGAAACCTATTAAGTGTAAAAAGGCAAGAAAAAAAGAAAAGACAGGTAGGAAAACAACTGAAACTAACTATTCACACAGAATGTGATTTTCTATACAGAAAATCCCAAGGAATCTTAAAACCATCTCCTAGATCTAAGTTTAAAATAAAGCAACAAAGACAAGGTCAACATACACAATCATTTGTATTTCTTTACACTAGAAATGAAAAACTGCGCAGAGAAATTTTGAAGAGCAGTAATTCCAAAACCTCCCGAAGCAGTAATAATCGTAAAATCCGAACCTCACTCAGGGTGGGTTGGGAGGGCACCTTGATGGCAGGGCACAGCATGCACACGAGGCCCAGGGTTCAGTCACAACAGCAACGAAACAAAACCTAACGAACTCTGTCCCTGATTTATACACAACAGCAATGAAAACTACAGGGTGATCTTAAGGAAATAAACTAGTTCGCCATATACATGGATCGCACTGTTCATTATTATAATGCTAATTCTCCTCAGAAACATTGGTAAGATTAAACACAATCTCAATCAAACACTGGGCAGGACTCCAAGCTGAATCAACGATTAAATGGAAAAGCAAAGAAACTAATCAAACCAATTTTGAAGAACAAAGTTGAAGGCCACACACTACCTATCAATTTACAATAAAGGACAGCAGTACTGCGCTGGCCAAAGAATGGGCGTCTAGACTGACGGAAGAACAGTGCACTCAAACAAACCCACACACACGTGGCTGGCACACTGTGTTTTGCTTTGTTTTACTAAATGGTTTGGAATAACTGAACAGGCAATATGCCAAATGAATAAATAAAAGGGCCTTCACATGCAATGCATACTTTGAATGAATTTGGTTAGATATATCAGAATGCCTCGTAGATACAAATGAATAAACCTGTAAGTGTAAAACTTCTTTAAAAAGAAAAAGAGAACACTGAGTCAGAGTTTTTGTCACACCCAAAACATTACTTCAAAAAAAACTGGTAAATTGGACATACTCAAATTTAAAGTAAATATGACATAGGTTTAAAAATTAATTTCACTGGCCCTGTAGGAAGGCCAGCAGATTGCTTGTAGCTGCTGGTTTCAAACAGGACCTAAACAGAATTCTTTCTGTGGTCTGTTGGCCATTTCATAACTTTGGAAATGGAATGGTCAATTCATCAGAAAGAAATAGCAGGTGAGTATAGCATACTTCAGGGGGCCTGCAGGGGAGAGACCCTGGCACCTCGGGACCTGCACGGTGCGGTTGACTGGGGGTGCCGGGAGAACAAGGAATTCCTCCTCTCTCTGGGGGGCAGCTGAGAGTGTGGCAGACTTTAGGCAGCCTGAAGGAGAGAGACCCTGGCACATGGGGACCTGCACTGTGCGGTTGACTCGGAGTGCTGGGAGAACAAGGAACTCCTCTCTCTGGGGGGTGACTGAGAGTGTGACAAACTTTTGGCAGCCCGAAGGAGAGAGATCCTGGCGCATCAGGACCTGCACCGTGCGGTTGACTTGGGGTGCCGGAAGAACAAGGAACTCTTGTCTCTGGGGGGGCGACTGTGATCCTGCCTGCCTGTGGGCTGAGAATCAGACATCTCATGTCATCCTGTCCCCCGTCCCATGTCCCCCCTCCCCTTCCCCCCTGCTTAGCAAGTGGGAGCCAGTGAACTACACATCTTGTGAAAAGATTGGCTATGTTATTTAGTATGAGCCCCCCATATGCAAAGATAAGGACAACCATTTGGAAGAAAACAAGAGACAATATGACAGATAGTGAAGATCAAAAAAAAAATTAATTTCAAAGTCGATTTGGAATCTATGACATGTATTCAGAAGGTAATGCAATGCTCTGGGGCTAGTGCAAATTGGATGTGATCACTACCAACAGTCACTAAGGCTATCATTTGGCTTAGTGCTGAATAACAGTTTTGACTACAGTTTTAAGTTACATTTATTCTCTAGTATTATTTCACATATACATGCATAATGGTCAACTGGCTAGAGGCAAAATAGGTAAGGAAAACTATAATTTGAAAAGCACAAAATAAAAACCAGTAATTCTAAGTTCAAGATGATTTCCATTAGTTCCAAAAGCTGTAATCCACATGAGCACAATCTGTTTACAGTACTTAAGTGTCTCCAGTATTTCACAATCCGATTTTTAAAAGGATGGTGAGAATACCTAGCTACAAATAAAGCCTCCTGGTTTCCACGTGAGGTATAAGGACAATTCATTCCACAACGTGTTATTTAAGAGAAGTGCTTATAAATGATGGCTAAAGAAATCCTATTTTATCTTTTAAACACAAAATTAAAATGCTCTAATTATGGAAATCAACAGTTCACATCTTTAAAGCAGAAAATGAAAAATAGCCAATGTAAAGTCTTAAGTAATTTTGTGTTCTTTTGGAAAAAGCTAGATTTTTTAATCTTCACTGAATATACATTCAACCTAAAAGCAAACATTCAATAATTCAGCTGACACATAATTTCTAAGCAAAATGTAGTAGCAACTATGCTAGGTACCATAAAGATGGTACCAAACATGACAAATAAGGTTTTTCCTCTCATGGAATTTACATTCAAGTAAATGATAGCTATAGAATAAATAAGAAAACATCAATAAGGATTTCAACAGTATTTTTTATGAAAATTAAACAAAATACAGAGCATGACTACAATGAGCTAGGAGTAAATTTAAATTTGTGGAAAGACCTCTTTCTTGGTGACATCTGCCCAGAACTAAAGTGAAAATAACAAGAAGAATTTAAGGTATGTGCCTTCCAAGTAGGAAAGATAACTCACAGCTTCGAGGGAGGGATAAATTGGGTGTGTTTGTGGAACAAAAATGGGAGACGTGTAGAACATAATGAAATCAGGAAAAGGGGGGAGACAGGGAGGGGAAGCAGCAGAGGAGAGGAAGAATGGGAAGGAGAGGCAAAGAGAGAGGAAAGGAGCAAGAGGGAGGTAGGTCCAAGTCAAGCCATGGACAATTTATATCAGTCAAAGAACAGCCTTGGAGTTCCCGGTGAGGCAGTAATGTCATCTACTTCACGTTTTATTTTTCTTTAAAAAATCAGTGGTGAAGGCACCTGGGGATTTAGCTCAGCGGCATAAACACCTGCCTGGCAAGTGAAAGGTTGAGAGTTCGACCTCTGGTCCCCCAAAAACCAAAACACAATGGTAGTCAACGCCATGATGGTACACGGCTATCATCCGGCCCTCAGAAAGCTGAGGCAAGAGGGCTGCCACGCGCTCAGGCCAGCCCTACTAAGGGACACTGGGTCTCCAAACAGAAGAACACTGGTTCTTCCAGAGAGTGAAAACTACCAGCGCAAGGCCGGAAGCAGAGGGACAGTTAAGGAGCTAAAGGAGCCCAAACAAGAAACGCCCCTGTGGGCTGGGACTAGTGAAGTGGTAGCAGAAATGAAGAAAAATAAAGAATTTAAGACACGTTCCAAGAAGAGTCAACCCAACTGTTGATGGGCAAGCTTTTACAGTGCCTAAGAGCGGATTCACGAATGACTCAGGCTTTCAGCCTGAGCAGTGCTGTTTCCTGAAATGCGGAAGACTTGGGGAAACAAAAGATCAGAGGAGAAAAAAATAAAAAGCCTCGTTTGGGATATGCTAAGTTTGGAGTGCCTATTAGCTTCCAAGGGGAGGCAGCTAGACAAGCAAGAGAACTGGAGCGAGTTATAATTAGAGATACTACGTTGAGGAGTCACTGCATATAAATAGTGTTTAAAGCCCAGGGACTAGGTCAGTTTATCTAGGAAGAGGATGTAAGCAAGCACAGTAAGGGCATTCATTCGCATTACAGGAGCAAAAGGAAAGGAGCTAGAAAGGAGATGGGTCCAAAAAGGAAAATGAAAACCACCACCAGTGAAGGCTGGGGCTTGGGAGCACATGCTTGTAATCCTCTCAACTCTGGAGGCTGAGACAGGAGGATCATACACTGCAGCACAGCCTGGGCAATTGACCTGTCTGAAAACAAAGAGCTGGGATGTAGCTCAGTGGTACAATGCTTGCCTGGCATGCATGAAATTCTGGGTTCAGATCCCTAGTAAGGAAAAGGGGAGATCACCACCCAGAACATGTGGAACCAAGAAATCCAGGTGTTTAAAAATGGCCACTTCTACGTAAAGCAGACAAGTCAAATAAAAAGAGGATGAACTGACCAGTGACATTGTTTTTTAAGACATCTTTGAAAAGTCTTACTTTGTTTCGTTGCTCTTGTTGCTAAACATAAATGAAGGAGGTACCAGCTCTAGCGTGCTGCAGCCTTCCAAAAGAAGGGAAACTCTCAAGCCCAGTTCTCTAACCCCACCCTCATCCTGTCTAATGGGGAGAAAAACAGCCCAGGGGTACAGCATCACCAAAGACACACACCCAATCTCTAGACTATGTCCTCACCCCAGCATCTCCACAAATGCTAATCTGCTGGAATTCCTTTCACTCAAGTACACATTGTATCCAATTTCATCAAAAAAATTACAAAGCATACTAACAGTCAAAGAAACAGTTTGCAGAGACAGATGGCAGAAACGTTGGAATTAACAGAGGAGCAATTTAAAACAAGTATAATTAATATGCTGTGGACTCTTATGGGGAAAAAAAAAGACAATACCTAACAACAGTTGAGTAGTATCAGCACACATATGGAACTCCTAATAATGAATCAAAAAGAAACACTAGAGACCAAAAATACTGTGACAGAAATGAAGAATGCCTGTGATAATCTAGACTAGACATGGCTGAGGAAAGAAGCTCTGACCTTGAAGATGTATCGATGGAAACTTTCAAATCTGAAAACTACAAATGAGGGTGGGGGGAATATCCAAAAAGGAATGTCTAGTAAATGTGAAACAACTATAATAGGTATAAATATGCATAATAGGAACACCAGAAGAAGACAGAAGGGATTTTTGATACAATTATTAAGAATATTCCAATTAATGTCAGCCATCAAGCAAGAGATTCTAGAAGATCAGAAAGCACCATATAAGATAAACATAAAACTAGACAACATACATCTCTTGATAAGTAAAAAAATATTAAAACAGTACATGTTTACAACAAATAATTCATTTAAAAGTTCATACTGAAAATTTCTTTCTTAGCATATATTTTTTCCAATAGAATGACAGTTGTATCAAGACAGGCTCTGTATGTTTTCATTCACTGTTGTATCACACAACACTGACACACAGCAGGCACTTAATAAATATTTCTAAGAAAGTACTATCCAAAATTATAAAATTCCTTTCAAATTTCTAGTTCATGAGTTATTTTATCATCAGAGGATTCTTTAGGCAAGAAAATTAGGAAACAATAGTACAGAATGTCACTGCCCAATTGAAATATGGGCAGCTTTAAAATCATTAGTAGACGGGGCTGGGGATTTAGCACAGTGGCATAAGCACCTGCCTTGCAAGCGCATGGTCGTGACTTCGATCCCTGGTACAGATAAAAAAATAAATTAAAAAAACATTTAAAATTAGTAGAAATATTTTAAAAAGGAAAAAGAAATAAGGAAAACTGTAATTTCACCAAGCCCAATATATTAAAAATATTACCACATAACATAGTCAATATAAAAATATCACAATGTATCATGCATTATTTATGTGTGCTGTGTTTATTTTGTATTTATACCACAGTCTCAGTGTGCTTAACCCTTACTTAGTCGGGAACTACTGTACTGGAGAGTATAAAAGTCTAAAATGCATGGTCCCTCAGGTAACCAACAATTAACTGTGGCCTATGACACTGCAGTCCTCAAACATTTCTACCCAAACACGTATTTTCACGCAACTACAGTCTTCTGTAGACAACAGAAAAACACGGAAAAAGGCAACTTCTGAAAGCTTCCTAAGAAGAGTCTTAATCTTCACAGAAGCTTAGTTCTAAATCATACACACAACTGTGGGGAAGGCTATTGGAATCCAAACCAGATCTAAAAACGTCATTCTAGCTATTGAAATTCTGCACTCTATAGTTCCAGATACCTCCATCATCTGCTTCCTATACACCAAAGATAGGGTCTCATAGGTCCATTTTGTAAGAGCTTAATAACAGAAACTTCAAAACATTTGGAAGGGAAAAAAAAAGTAAGTACTGCTTGGTGACAACATACAGAAACTAATGTATCCAGCTAACAGGATTTGTGAAGCAAATGTAAGCTAATGTAAGTTTACATTAAGTGAAATTTATGTTAGTTAAGAAACTGTATCAACAGTCTTTCAAAGAAAGCAACTGGGCTGGGGATGTGGCTTAGAAGAACAATGCCTGCCAGGCAAGCGCAAGGTCCCAAGTTTAATTCCCGCTACCAAAAAAACAATAACAAGCTTTATTATCAAAGAAAGCAACTAAACAGATAATTTGATTCTCTGTCAATAAGCAGTTGTTCCTGGTAATGCAAAAACCAATTATGCTTCTTGATAGGAATTTAATTATGTTTTCACAACAGAATTTTCAACTTACATTTTAGTTTAATTTTTTTTTTTTTAAATCGGTACCGGGGACCAAACTCACAACCTTGTGCTTGTAAGGCAGGTGCTTATGCAGCTGAGCTAAATCCCCAGCCCCTTTAGTTTAATTTTTTAATTTGTTAGCACTATGGTACCCTAAAAGTTTTACTTCTGGTACCAAAACAAAAAGTCTTTTGTGAAGTCATTCTAAATAATCCATTAAGTAAATAGTCCTTCAGCAAACAATCTAGATCTTATTATTCTTAAAATAGCTCACGAAAAATACCAACCAGAGAATTTCATAAAGCAGGCCAAAGTTTACAACTTTAATACTGTTTTTAATTACAAAGATCTAAACATTTTTCTTCTTTTTGGTTAAATTAAATTTGTTATAAATAAAACCAACCTAATCCAATGGGAACAATGGGCTGTATTACATAGTTAAGTGTATACTACAAATTTTAATTTTGAGTCAAAAATTTAATCCAAAGAACATTCATTGAAAATTAAGGAAGGAATTTGTTTTGAAATTGTATTATAAATAAAAGGCTTTTCCCTTGTCTCCAGAATGTTTCTATTAATGATTTTATCTGATAAAGGGATACGAGGGATTGAAATCTGTACTTTAGGACTCATAAATCATTCATATTTATGAATTAAGTATTAATTAAATGCACTCTTACTCCATGGACAAAGCTATCTTCTCCCACAAGCTACATGTCCATGACAAGATAATTAGAAACGTAATAATTACAAGCCTTTGGAATTTAATGTCATAAGCCCAAATATTTTTGGTAACCTAGCCTATCATCAGAGTTGAAATTGATAATCTAAATAAAAACCATTTTTCTTCCTGACAGCAAAGATTAAAGACTGAATATGATTTATTACTTCCTAAAAACTTTATAATTCTAGCACATATAATCCATGAGTATTAAAAATACAATCCACAGAAAATATACAGATCTACCCCAGCATCAAATTTACTTTTAATTATAATCTTGATAAACTCAATTTTTTAAAATGCAGAGGAATAAAACTAGAATGAAAGTATCAAGAGCAACACATTTATTTGAAAAAAAGACTACCAATACTAGTGAATCAACAGCAGTGCAAGAAAAGAACTCTGAGCACAATCTTAAACCATTTCCACAGTTGTAACTTAAACGCTCATATCGCTAACCTATGCTAACAGTATAAACCAGAGTAGAAGAAACACAAATCTTTTTAAAAGATGTGCTTTTAAATGCTGGCATCATACATGAGAACTCCCATTTCCTAACTTGTACAGGTAAAGGGAAAATCCCATTAATAAAGAGCAATGAGTTGACTTTGGTCCAATTTTATTCCCCTAAACACTGGAACACCACAATGGAAGCTAGAAATACTAAATACAGTGCTGTGGTTTCAATATTTCCCTGTGCAGTTTTAGGAGAATTTTCAATTTACGGCAGAAAACACTGCAATTATTGGCATTACCAGAGTGTAGTTAAATCTCTTCTTTATAGTCAAAGATGTTTATAAGAAAGAACTGCTTCCACTTTAAAACCATGCCTAAAAAGGAATCTCTTTGAAGACAAAGGAATTTAATTAAAGATAAAGCCACTTGGGTGGCCACAAAACACATCAAACAGGTCATACTTCAAGCAGAATTATTACCATGCAGTTAAAAATGTATGACTCATAGGAATATAAACGAGTCATTGTTTTTCTGCGCACATCAATTTAGACGCAAGAATTTACATTTGCTCAACCTTCCAATTCTGGCTTCAAACTATAAATTTCAAATCTATAAATATAGCTAAACACTGATTAATAACCTACTACCAAACATAATTTTTTTAATTATTTAAAGTGACATACATGAGAATTCTTTGTGCTATAGGGCCAAAAAGAAAGCCTCAATATTACAATGAAAAAGTTCATTGCAATAGTTAAGCATTCCAAAATACTTAAAAATACTAATAAAACTTCAATATAATGAATTACACCCAAATAGAATGTGTTTCTAAGAACCTAAAAACATTACATAATACAAATTTCCACCATGAATTGTCTTTGATTTAAAGTCAGTACACTAGTTGTTGATGCCACACTGTCACCTGTGCTACCCCATTTCCTGCAGTTTATAAATTCTAAACTTGAAGGAAGCAGTTTTCTGCCTCTTTCGACAAACATCTGATACATTATGGACAAATCTAACAGGACATGAGCAAGACATAATTGAATGAGTACATTAAAAGCATAAAGAACTGCACAATTATATACAAGATTCACGTGTAAGACCTGTGCTATGTAACAGGTGGGCGGTCGAGAACAATTTGAATTAAGGAACTTTAGAAACTAGGAAAAAGAAGGCTACAAGTGCAGTTAAAACGATCAGAGTGAAATCTTTAATTCCCCAGAAGATGAATGAGTAAAGAATGCGAAAGTCTTAAATTATGGTAAATGGCAGCAAAACTGCATGAAACATTCGAATTCAGCATTTGAACAAGGAGAGGTCAAACCTTTTAACAGTCAACTAGGAAGACATTAACTGAGGACCAGCTGCAGTAACATTTGTATCTATCATTTGCAATGCGGTCCTAAACTGAGTAAAACACACAGCCAAAGACACACCTCCTGATATTTCATAGATTATAAAGGATAAATATCAATAGCTAAGCAAAAAGGCTTTTCCTTTTAAAGCTATAGACAATGAAAAAACAAAAGGCATGTTTATACCACTACAGCAGTGTGACAATATACATTCTAAAAAGTAAATTGGTGATGTATAAAAGCCTTAAAAATAACTACAAAACACAGACTCTGACCCAGGAATAAAAATTTTAAAAACTACAAATCTAAGGGGAGTAGAGGGGAATTTCAAAGAGTTATGTAAAAGACCACTGCCTACAGTTAAATTTACACTAGTAAATCGAAACATCCCGAACATCTGCCAGTAGAAAAACTTAAAATGTAATTCATACATAATGAAATGTTAAGCAGCTATTAAAACATTTTTCAATGATACTTAATAAAACGGAAATTTTTCTTAAATAAGATGTGGTACGATCTGTTTTAGGAAAAATATACATATATAGATTAGAGAAAAATACAAACAGCTTTTGCTTTTCCTTACTGGTTCTTTGCTTTCCAAATTCTTTTGTAATACAATTTAACGAGATGAGCGATTGTTATTTTGAAAAAAACTGCTTATCACCAAGCAAAATTAAAATGCTAAAATCAAAGCAACAGAATTGTCTTGGATTAAGAGTTTCACATCATTACAATTAGTCTAGAAAAGCTGGAGAATGGAAGAAATGATAATCTATGCAGATTAAAGCTATTTAAAAAAAAGCGGCAGACTTTGACAAGGCTCTGGGTAAGTGAAAAAACCAGATTCAAAGACAGGACTTCCAGCGGACGTTGGGAAAGTCGCATACATCCCATTTCACAGTTTAGCCCTTGTCTGCAGTCCAACTGTAGCTGCTGAAAACCTGACTTCTGGTTACACGACGGTGTCATCTGGCAATTTCCGCATCTGCAGAGCTGGTTAAGAATACAGCCCCTTTTGCTGGCCCTAGATCTTCAGCACCGGCTCAGAATCGGGCTCCGCGCCGCGAGCCGATCCCGGGGGAGACTGGCGCGGAAGGGTGGCTGTTCCCGGCCCTCTGCGGCCCGCAGCGCCGGGGCTCCACCGGCCCCCGCCTCGCACTCAGCCCAGGGTCCTGCTGGCTCCGCCGGGGGCGCTCACGGGGACGCTTCTCCCCGGTGTGCGGCTAACCCGCCCCGACCAAGGGGGACTAAAACCATTTTTTTTCTCCTGGCCCAGCTGAGCACGAAGTTAGGGGACTTGGCCGAGGAACGACAAAGGTTCTCAAAGTTGGAGATCCGGACAGACAGCGCCCCGCGCCCCGCGGGAGGAGAGCGGAACCCGCGCCGCCCTGGCCCCGCCGCGCTCCCCGCGCCCCGGAACCCGCTCGCCAGGGGCCCCGGTCACTCCGCGGAGCCGTGCTCAAACTCCTTGCACCTTCCCCCAGCTAAACCAGAAGTCGAATCGACGCCCGCCTGAAGGAAAGCACGAAATCTACGCCCAGCATCCCGTCTAACAGCAGGCTCCGCCCCGGCGCCCCGGAAAACTGCGCGCTCCACGCCCGCCCGGAGGGAACGCGGCCACGGCCCCACGGCCCGGTCCCCGAGACCACGTGCGCCGCTTCTGCGCACGCGCCGGACAAAACAAAAGGGAAGCGGGCCAAGCTCCGCCCCGCCCACGTGACCGCGCCGCCCCGCCCCGCCGGGGCCGCCCTCCTCCCTCCGCCCGCTCCTGCCAAGGCTGTTGGAGTCGGCCGTTTAAATTTGGCTGCGGTCCGATCGCTACCCTAGACCACGATCCAGCGCCGGAGCCCCGAGTCCGACGGCCCGGGGCACTCGCGGGGGTCAGGGGCGGCCGGGGCCCGCGACTGCTCCCGCGGTCTCCGCGCTCCTCCCCGCGCTACCACGGCCCGAGGACCCACCCCGCAGCCGCTGCGGAGCTGCCGCCGGCCACTCGCCTGCTGGGGCGCTCGGCTCCCTGCCGCGCCGCGCCGTCGGTCCGGCCGTGGTGGGGCCGCTGAGACGGTCTCCGGCTCCGGCTCCGCCGCCGCCCGTCGCCTGCCGCCCGCCGCCCGCCGCGCTCGCTCCCGCCGGCCGCCGCGGTTTAACAGTCTGCCCGCCGCCCCAGCTCCGGGCAGTTCGGGACGGAACCCTAGCGGGGTGGGGCGGGGCCGGCGCCGGCCAATAGCCGCGGGGAGGGGCCGCGCCATGCAAATGAGGGGCGGCGGGGAAGCCCCGGCGGGGCGTGGTCCGCGCGTGCCGGAGGCGGTGGGCGAGGAGCGAGCAGGGAGCCGAGGCGCTGGGCCCCAAGTGCGCACGTAGGGGAGACCCCGGCGGCCGGCGTCTCTACCCCACTGAGCGGAGGAGGGCGCCGGGCGATTGCAGGAGACGCGGGCCAGCGCTGTCCCAGCCACACGCAACCCCTGACGCCCTCCTGCAGAGGGAGAGTCGAGGGCTGCTTCCCGGTATTCCCGGCACGCGGATACCGCTGGGATAATTTTTATGACAAGCTGCATTTAATGGGAAGAAGGCTTTTTAAAATAATTGCACCACAGTATAAAAAACGAGGGTGGAGTTTCAGAACATTGATTTACCTTCGTTGGGTTAAAAATTGTGAAGGAAAGGGTGTTGTGAAAAATCTACAACTGTCTGCTGGTTGATTACTTAGCAGGTGTAGCGCTGCCATAAGGACAGAAGCACAAAAATGAGAAAGGTATTAAAAGTGTGTTTTAGCCTGGCGTGGTGGTGCACACCTGTAATCCCATCACTCCGGAGGCTGAGGCAGGAGGAACGTTGTGAGTTCGAGACCACCCTGGGTTACAAAGTGAGCTCAAGGTCAGCCTGAACTACATAGCAAGAGCCTGTCTAAAAAAGACAAAAGTAAACACAAAACTATATTTTAATAGTATTCTTGTCAAATATTTATAGAATTCAAAGATTTTAGATTTCAGCTGACATTTTAAAGATTTCAGGAAGAAAAGAGAGGACAGCAGCTATAGGTAGTGTGTATTATTGTGGAAAAAAAAGAATATTGTCAACTGGATTGGTTAAGCCTTGAATGACAAGTATTCAGATTTTAACCTGAGGGAATTATAAAGCAAAAAAAAAAATTTGTAATTGATGGTAACAGTTTTCTCCTGTAAAATAATTACTCATTACCAAAACAAAGTATTTTCCATATTGAATACGTTTGGTGATGGGTGATGGAAATAAAGCAGAGTATAGTGCTCTTGCGATGTTTATAATGCCACTGGTATTAAGCTTTACAATTATACAAGCAACTCAAAGTATTTTTTGCATACATTACTACTGCTTTGTTCATCATACATCATACTCCGGTTTAGTTCTTTTATCTTATAACCGGGTCTTCGTTCTGTCACATTTTGTAGACCTTAAATATTTCACTGTATGAAGCCATCCTGTAGGGAAAATTTTCCTATTCCTCTTATACTAAATTTATAATGCTTTAAAATCAGTAGGAGTATGGGAATGATTAATACAATAACATGGGCTTGCTGTTAAACAAGTTGAAAACGAAAAAAAACATTGCAGAGGTGCTGAATCTAGAGTGTGGGATTGATTCAGAGTGCTGTGCTGGGACTGAGGGTGACTGATTGCTGGGTCAGTTCACTGACTGGACTGGCACCACCCTAACCCCAGCAGACCTGACATAATGTGAGGGACAGAAAGAGTCTTGTTGCTTTTTCTGTCTTCCACTGCCATGAACTGTTGCCCCTCTGCCATGTGCCACCCTGCCTTGGAGCCAGCGATTATGAACTGAAACCTTCACAAACTGTGACATAAATAAGCCTTTCTCCCTTTAACTCTGGGTGTCTGTTATTTTGTCTTAGCAAAGAGAGAAAAGTAAGACAATTGCCATGAGTTCGAGGCCTGTCTGGGCTATATAAGTGAGTTCAAGACCAGCCTGCACTATAAAGGGAGACCCTATCTCAAAACAAACAAACACCTGACATAAATCATTTATCAGATTGTTTTTTGCACTACTCATTCAGTAATGTACCTTTAGAAAACAGGTATGTCATAATTTAGAAAGCACAGTAAAAGAATTCTGAATTCCAAGGAAAGGTCAGCATAGGACACTGAAAGATTCAGCAATAACAAGAACAGAGGGCACGGTTCTTGCTGACATAAATATTACCTGTCTGGAAGCAGGTAAAAGTGTCTAGGTAAGCAGTATCACAGTGATTTCAAGCGATAAACTGCTCAACACTGGTCCTCAGTCATTCCTTCCATGCTGGAAACAGCTGACACTGAGATAACGCCAGAGATAGAGGAGAATGATCAATCTCTGGTTTCAAACAACTCAGCCCACAAGGGGTGACAGCCTTTTGTCCCCTCTTTCTGCTCAGTTTTTCTCCATAGCATTTATCACCATCTAACCTAAAATATATTTTTATTTTGACTTCTGTCCTTTTCCTAATCTAGAATATAAGAGCCGGAAGGTCAGGCCCCTGTGTCATTCCACTCACTGCTGTATGCCCAGGGCCCAGCGCAGAGTTTTAAGCAAATATATGCAGGATAGATGAGCACCTCCCAAGTCGCACCTTCTGCAGTGTTTAACTCCTTTTCCAGCATGGGAAAGAAAGGAAGCTTAGTGAAGTTGATGTATGTACATTCTTAACCTTAATCAAAAGTCCATTTAGAAGTCTTTTCCTGCTCCTCATAAAGTGAAAAACCAGTTTGGAAACTTGTACGTTTTAATCCTCTATATTTCTGTGTCTATTTTATACTGTCAGATTTCTATGTCTATTTTATACTGTCAGATTGCAGGATTTTTGAAAACTATTATTAGGTTTAGAAAGTGGAATGGAAGAAGCAGCAGGGGTAAGGGTAACAGTTCTTTTCAGCATCAGTTTAGAGTTAATTAGTATTTAGAGACGCGAAGATGACAGGTAACAGTAGGTAGCAGGAGTCATAGAATTCTTAGAGCCAGGGCTGGGGACAGAATTCCTGAGCAGCAAGGGAATTTTAAAAACTTACTCCCTGTGCATACAAATATCCACTACTGCTTTATTCACCGCAGACTCAAACTACAAGCTACTTTATAATCCATCACCTATAAAAGGGTAAATAAATTGTGGACTAGCCATACACTCCATTATGGAATACCACTCAGAAATAAAAGGAAACTACTGATTAAAAAACACAAGTGAATCATAAACAGTATGCTGAATGAAGGAGACCAGACACAAAAGAAAGTAAATACTGTACGATTCCACTTGCAGAAGGATCCAGAAAAATAAATCTAAACTTAATGACTACAGATCAGTACCTGCATAGGCCGGAGCTGAGGGGAACTGACCGGTGGTGTGAGGGGTGAAGAAAATACTTGTATCTTGATAGTGGTGGAAGGCAAATGGGAGCATGTTTTTGTCAAAACTCACCAAAAACATGTATTTGAGTATGTGCTCTTATGGTTGGTTTCAACTTCAGAAAGCTTAAATTTAAAAGAAGGATTCAGAAACCTTGAGGGAATGTCTAGACTAAAATATAAATAGAAAACTTAAAAGCTAGTTCGTATCAGGATGAAGATAAACTTCCTGTCACAAATCAGAAAGACAAAAATAAAAATACCTTAAAAGCACAGAGATAATTCTCTCTCATGTTGTATTGATTCTAAAACATATTTTTTCAGCTTAAAGTGTCAGAAGTCTGACCTCACAGTTCATGTAATAAGCATTGTATGAGCAGATTGGCAGGGCTTTTTCTTCTTAATAATATATAAATAGTGCATCTTGAAAGTCACTGGAATGTAATAGAAGTCCATAGCTGGTATAATGGCTTGATAAAGTCACCATAAACCCAGGGTCTTTTCTGCTATTTTCTTCTATCATTCTCAGACCCAAGCTCCACTGATAGAGTAATTCGTGGTCCCTAATGGCTACTGAAACTCCAGCCATTATTACCATTTTTTAGGCAGGAAGTTGAAAGGAAAGCAGGAGGCAACACAGTTTTAAGGTGCCTCTCTTCGAATCCTTTCATCAATTCTACAGCTTTCTCTCATGGATGTATTTTGTTGCAAGAAAGGCTAGGAAATGCAGGTAAAGCAGAACACTTTATCACTCCAGTAACATAAGAAATATTTTTAGGAAGAAATAAAGAATAGATCTTGCATGGGCAATGATCCCCTCCAGTTTCCCAAGCAAAATGTCTAAAACCATAGTCAGATAGATGTATGAAATCCTCCTAACCTCTGCGGGTGGGGGTTTAAAACAAAAAAAGCAGCTTAAGAGATTTGTGTTATAACATTCCATTTTTCAGGCTGTGTGCCTATGCTCATAGGCATTAAGAATGCTAAATGTATTAATGCAATTTTTACAAATAACGACGCAGAAGTATGTAAGGGTGGATTTGAAACAAATAATGGAAGGCTTTGATGCCAATTAAGGAATGTTAAGTTTCTATTTCATAGGCAATAGTGAAAGCCACTATTGATATTTGGAGCCACTAAAGATATTTGCATAAGAAAATTAAATGATGAACATATTGCTTCTATAACATTAATTCCAAAGTCTGTAAATAGGCATATCCTGGAGGACTGATCAGGAATCACTGCAATTGAAACAAAATTCCAATATATCATTCACATCATATGAATTATCATCAGGGCAATTTCTTGGGGGTCACTGAAGGTGACACACACACAGTCAGTGTGGCAATTAAATGTTTGTGAACTTGAGTAAGAAATGCCCAGCTGACTGGCTTAGCATAGTTCCGGGTGTATCTCAGTGACGGACTTCCTGAAGAGGGAAGACACAGTAGATGTGGGCGGCACCAACCAATCAGCTTTAGCCCAGATGGAATAAAAAGGGAAAGAAGGAAGTCTCACTTTTGTTCTTTTGGATTATAAACTCTCTTTATGAAAGTAGCATATTTATCATGGGTTTTATCTGCATGATCATTTGGAGTTTGGCAGCCTGTAAGCAAGAATAAACAAAAAGAAATTTTTTTTGAGAAATTAGAGGCTGGGGTCAGGGATTTAGCTCAGTGGCATAAGCACTTGCCTGGCAAACAGGAGGTCATGAGTTCATTCCCCGCTATCAAAAAAAAAAAAATTAGAGACTATATTACCAAAGCATGAACACTAAAATGGAAAGGCAGGTTTGGGAAGGAACCAACTCTAGAAACTCTTTTTATGGGACTGGAACAGTGATTGCAAACCAGTGTCTCTTAGATCTCTCCACTAGCTGAATCTGGTATTTTGTCATAAATCTCTCTAGTTTTAGGGGGTTTTACCCAAAGAACTTAGGAGTTTTTGTTATGCTTTTGTGGATTTTATTTATTTATTTATTTTTGGTACCAGGGATCTAACTCATGACTGCATGCTTGCAAGGCAGGTGCTTATGCCACTGAGCTAAATGCCCAGCCCTTGTGGATTTTATTAGTTTTTTTGTTTGTTTGTTTGTTTGTTGCTTCTATATAGGGAATTGAACTTGGGACCTTGTGATTGCCAGGCAAGCGCTGTGCCACTAAGCTATATCCCCAGTCCTGTATTTTCTTAATTCCCCATAACAATGGCCAGTTACTAGTGTATCTGGAAATCACCAGAAGAGGTTAGTGATTGGAGTTCCTTCATATATCTAGTTTGTTATTATGGCATTTTTAAATACATGTTGTGGCTATATTTTTCTATTGAATGTTCAAGACTAAGTTAAAGTGAGACTTGTATTAATCAAAATTAACTTCTTGGTATTTATCAAGGTCAGTTAAGTCTCCTCAGGATTTACCTCAGAGCCATGTACAGTGCCTCCCAGTTGTTCTGCCAATGTCAGCCATGGGGATGAGTCACAGTCATTGTTGGATCAAGTTGCTTTCTGTGAAATCTTAGAAGACTTTTCTCTTTTGATGACTCTTCTTAGACACACAGTAAATTGTTGTTTTTCATCCTCTGAGGTCCAACAATCTCCCTGGTCAGGAGGTTGGGAGTCACCAGAGTTGTAGTCTGTCACAGAAAGGTTCCCTCACGTCCTGGGTCCTCACTGACCTCAGAGGGTTGGGGCCAAAATATTGGCTGTCCTCTTAGCCCATATATCTTTCTAGTTTTGACCTCTAAACTTGATTTGTTGAATATACAGAAGAGAAGATCCATGACATTAGCATTGCAATGGGAAGAATGTAATTTTATCTGAGTATCAAGCACTTTGAGATATATAGTCAGAGAATCATTATTTCATAACCATGGATGTTCTAATAGTTGAATCCTTGTAGAATGGTAACAGAAAACAGTTATATAGTTTTACATGGAAATTTTAAGATCAAAAGTCATAATATTTTAGCATGACAGTCATGATGACATTTTTGTAACACGTAAATCTCCATGTTGGTGTAGAATAGCCTTTTTATTTAATCATCTCTATCTAGTGCATAAAGAAGCTTTTGTCTAACTTGTTGTCCTTTAATGGGGTGTCACTAAAAATTTTTCGTGATGCTCACTGGGCTATTTAATGTCTAAACACCGCTAAGCGTAGTGGTGCATGTATAGCATACACATCATGAAAATTTTTGTAAAACAAATATCATTCGACTGGTGACCTCATGTTAGCTTGCCATGAACCTCCTTTCATAAGTAGCTAGAACACAAGACAAAAGCAGATGTCTGAATCAGAAACACAATGTCTATCAACATAAAGAAGCCCAATTTTATATTTTGGAAGACCTGTACAACTGGAAGGCATGAATACATTTATTACACCAGGAGATTAGCAATAATGAATTGTCATAGCCATATGCAGACTTTGGTTCCTTAATTTAGTTTTTGCCAAGAGCATCTTTTAACCAGAAATCTTACTGTCTTACCCATAACTAACCTTTTGACAATGGCTGATGTAAACGTATCACAATACTATTTTTAACAGTGTTTATTGAGGTGTTTCCCATAAGGCTATGGAGACTACTGCAGCCCCCAATAATGCACAAGGACTGGAGAAACATTTCAAGGCAGCTGCTTCCTTATTCATCACAGGAAGTCTTGTCCAGCAATCTCCCCAGCCTAAGGAATTTTTTTTTAATACTTCATAGTAGTCTTCATCCTTTGGACGTGATCCAGGCTTCACCATCACTATGGACGTGCGTCTCCTGGTTTATAACTCAGACTTGTCACCTTTCCAGCACAGACCCTACAGCTTCCTGATACAGACTCCAGTGGGACTCTGCAGTGAGCTCCAGATTTTCCCACTTTCTCTGGATCATTGGGCTCACCAGCACAGCCAGCCTTTTGCATTCTTTCAAATGTCTTTCTGACTCTCTGATTAGCCATTGTAAATCATATATGATACATATTTATATGTTTATTATATGTAATATAGATGATATATATTGTGTTAATCACAGATATGTAATATATGACATATTCTATATGCTAATCATATATATATTAAATATATATATGAATCTGTTACTATGTTGAACTCTAATAGCCTTTTGTATCTGTGGGTTTAGCATGCAAAGATTCAACTAACAGGATAGAAAATATTCCAAAAAGAATGAAACTGTGTCTATATTAAACATTTATAAATTATTTTTTATTATCCTTAAACCATAGAGCTAATAACTATTTACCTAGTATTTGCCATGTATTGGGCATTGTACGTAATCTAGAGGTGATTCAAAATACATGCGAATGTGACAGTCTCCAAGCCCTGACCCCAACAACCAGAATATAGTTTGCAGTTATGTAGTAGGTTATTTCTTAGTTGCCTGTTTCCTGTTCCATAAATCTCATTTTGCACATTTTCCTGCTGGTAGGGAAACCTCTATCCAGCTCATGTGCTTGGAGTGAATCTGTTCCTACCTCCATTTCCCAGTGAGGACCCTAACTGGCTTAAACACATTTTATTTCCATGGACAAGATCATTGGTTCACAGGTTACCTTGGGACAAAAACTAGCCCCTTCAGAATGAATTTACCCAAAATATTGTGCAAAATGTTCTGACTCTGCACAAGAAAAAGAAAGTACATCTCACATCTGCTAGTTTCAGAGTTAAGAGCTACACCATAAATGACAGAACCGAGGGATAGAAAGCAACTGGGGAAGTGAGCCCAACAGGACAAATGTAAGCTGCTCAACCAGCTTTGAAATTTCTAGACTTGTGAGTCCTTCCTTCTTTGTTTAAGCCAAATTTGGTTTGGGTTTTGTTTCTTGTGAAAAAAATCATTTTATCTGATATAATTTTCTTCTGTAAAATGGAATGTATCTTTTTTTGGGATATGCTAAGATAAATCACTGGTGTATTTAAATTTAAGGAAAAGGGGCTGGGGATTTAGCTCAGTGGCCTAAGCGTCTGCCTGGCAAGTGCGAGGTCGTGAGTTCGATCCCCGGTACCAATAAATAAATAAATAAATAAATAATAAATTTAAGGAAAAGACTAAAGAAAAAGTATAAATTTTAATAATCAAAATGACCTAAAGAAACAGCAAAAGAAACATAAAAAATTGATACAAGACTGGAGCTGACATTATTCCAATAAAAAAACTAGAAATCTTTGGTGATGTATCTGATACTGCTCCTTATAGAAACTGTTCCTAATAGGAAATAGAAATGTACCAGAAAACAAAGATACTTTCATAAATAATGGGTCATGGCAATATTACTCAAGATTGTAGAAATGTCTGGTATTTTATTTATTGATTGATTGAATTATTTTGAGACAGGTCCTCGCTATGTGATTCAGGCTGGCCTTGAACTCACTATATACCCTAAGCTGACCTGAAATCACAGCAATCCACCTGCCTTAGCCTCCCAGGTGCTGGGATGACAGGTGTGCACCATACACACAGCTCTGGTATTAATTTTTAAATAATCTATGAGAGGTATAAAAATGTATAGGCCACTTAACATTGATCATGATTTGAAAATGGGTAATACAGAGTTTATTCAACATTTATCTATTTTTTTATATTTTACATCTTCTATAATAAAACAGAAAAAACAGGAACAAACTTGGAAGGGCACTTACAAGCCTAAGATGTAACAATTTATTACACATTAAAAAGAATAACCATTGCAATTAACTGAAAATCATCAGAATTTCCATAGTCCTTGTCACTGGAAGTTGCTACAATGCCCACTCAATATGTCAAAAACTGATAAAAGGAAAGAATCCAGAATTTATTCTAAATCTCGTTTATAAATTGTATCTTACGATCTGCTATCTATGTACATCCCTTCAGGAAAGACCATACCATTTTAATGTAAGAAATACAGCCAACAGCCTGCATATGCTAGCGCCTAGCAGATTCATATCCACTTTCGAGCAGGCCGTCCTGGCACGATGGCTGGGCAGGGGACAGGAATTAGTGGCTGGCTGGCTTTTCTACCTAATGTGTAATCTATTCCACAGCTCCCAGCTGGGCTGGGCCAGACTTTGCCAAATACACTTCATGGTCAGAGATTCTGTCTTCCCTGCCCAATATGACTTCCTCCTCCTTTTTTTTTTTTTTTTTTTTTTATCACAGCAGTAACCTCTCAATAAACTCCCTGCACTTCTAGTTCTCAGTTTCTGATTCCTCTGTGACCAAAGGATATAGAGGCTAACCACAAACTTGATGAGAGTTCTGTATGAATGTTAATAAACGTAAAGAGTGAAAAATTAAACTTTTTTTTTTGCAATTCCTAATGAACAACAGAGCTTGTAAATAATTATGTGCAGAAACCAAGATATTAACATCTTGACAGGAAATTTTATGGCAATATTAGACTAATAAGAATCCACTCATCAGTTTCAGAATTATTAAAAGGAAGGAAACTAGTTACATGTTTCATGATGTGATACAGAATATTCATAATACCATTTGTTAAGTTATCTGGGCAAAAATACTGAGCCTGAATCTAATTAAGCCTCCCAATCTATCAGTTTTCAGGAAACACAGAACATAGAGGAATAAATAGAAACCATGAGAGATCAATAAGCCAAATCAATAATGGTGGACATTCTACAAAATAAATGACCAGGATTGTTTTCCCCTAACAAATTCACTATATGCAGGAAAAGTGAAAACTAATCCCCTGCTTATTTTATGAAATCAGCATTACCATGATAAAACCAGAAAAAGACAGTGCAGGAAAAGAAAATTACAGTGCCAAACCCCTTTTAAGGAAAGACACAAAAATTCTCAATGAAGTGTTTTTAAACTAATGCACACAATGTGTTTAAATAATGACCACACAGGGCTAAAATCAAGAATGCAAGGTTGTTTCAATATTTGAAAAGCAATTAATACATTTCAGCGCTATATTTTGACTGTTTTGTATCCCAAAATACATGTTGTAACTTCACAGCATAAAGTGTCTGCCTCCTGATGAGATCAGTACCCTGACAGAAGAGCTCCAGGGAAAGCTGGTTTGCGTTTGACTCTGCTGTCCTGTGAGGATGCAATGTTCATCCCCACCAGAGGACCCAATGTCCAAGTATCATCTTGGAAGCAGAGAGAGACTGGGCCTTTATCAGACACTGATTCTGCCAACACTTTCATCTTGGGTTTCTCAGCCTCCACCACTGTTACAAAAATAGTTCTATTATTTATAAGTGACTGGTGTACCACCAGAAATAGACTAAGACATACAGTTTATTAATAGGCCAAAGAAGAAAAACTCTATGATCACATTATTATTATTATTTCTTTTTTTTTGGTACCGGGGATTGAACTCATGACCTCACTTGCCAGGCAGGCGCTTAAGCCACTAAGCTAAACCCTCGGCCCCATCACATTATTGATGTAGAAAAAAATACAGCATTTGGCAGAATCAATATTTATTAATGATTAAAATGTACACCAAGTTAGAGTAGATTATGAACATCCCTAAACTGATAAAGGGCTTCTATTTTTAAAAACGTAAAAACTCATACATACTGTGCAACCTACATGCTTTCTCCTTAAGATTAAGAACAATAAAGACTTCTCCCTCTCCTCCCCATTCCTATTTAACATGGTTCAAGAACCAAAACAAATGGAGTGTGTAAAAGATTTACAGATTATAAATACAGAAATAGAACTATTTCTATTCATGCGCGGCATTTTTGTCTGTGTAGAAAACAGCAAGGAATCTACAAAGTAACTCCTAAAGTTAGGTGAATTTAGCAAACCATGGGATACAGGATCAACAAACAACCAGTTATCTTGGCAATTAGTAACTACAAACCAGAATAAAAAAGCAAGATAAGGTACAGTCGTTTCAAGAAACAAAGTACATGAATATAAATGTAATAAAACATGTACAGAATCTTTACGTTGAAAACTAAAAAATCTTGAAGAAATAAAGACCTACATAAAACGAGGTATTTATTATTTTGAATGGGAGGGCTCAACATAGCGACTCCCCAAACCACTCTACCTATCTACAGTGCTGCACGCAAAGCTCTAGAATGGTGGCACTGCACCCACTGATGCCTTGTGATCCGGAACAGTCAGGCGAGCTGCAGGACGACGCTTCCAGCCGTCTCTCACCGGCTCTCCTATGTCCACGGCGGCACGGCCTTATCCTCGTGGGTTCTGACGAGGCAGAAGGCTTTCTGCTGTCACCCTTAAAACATGCTTGCTCTGTGGAGCCCCTTAGCAGCATCGCGGCACAGGTCACTCAGCCTCAGTGCCCCTCCCCCTTGCTGTAGTCACCGGACCGTTTTGTTTCAGTGTCTCCCTGCCCTAAGGCCATGGAGAACCGGTGCCTTCGGCTATTCTTTTAGTTTTGCTCTCTCTGCAAACGTAAGTGTAAAAAGTGGTACTGTTAAAAACTAGATGAATCTGCTGTCCGGCTGACTCTGCCTGGTTCTCGACACCATGAGGATATATAAAAAGAATTCTCGGAACTCAACAGTAATAAATGAGCAGCCCAGATAAGACTGGTAAAAGATCCAGGAAGACAATTCATCAAAGGAAGTATGTGGGAGACAGGCACATGAAAAGCTGTGCACTGTCATTAATTAATACAGAAATGCGAATTAAAGCCAGGAGAGATCACTACGCATCTTTTAGAATGAATAAAACAAAAATTAAAATGCTAGGAAAAAGTCAAATAAATTGAAATTCCTGTATGGATGGTGGGAAGGCAAAATGGTGTGGGCATTCTAAAAAACAACTTGGCAGTTTATTATACGTAATTTGTTATGTTCATTTTTGTATGTTTATTGACCCAGAAATTCCCTTCCTGGGTATTTAACCTTGGCAAAATATTAAGAGAGAACCTTAACTAAGATGTACCTAAGCAAGTTAATAAATAAGCGAACTGTACTACGTCCATTTAGTGGAATATCACTTGCCACCAAAAAAGGAATGAGCTACTTATTCATACAAAATGGATGAAATTCAAGTGCATTTTTTAAGACAAAGAAGACATTCTCATGAATGGTTCCATTTATGTAACTGTCTCGAAATGACAACACTATAACAACAAGGATGAAATAAGTTTGTGCCAGGGGCTCAAGGTATGGGAAGGTGTGAATATAAAGGGTATGTGTGGGAGTTTATTGGAGTCTTGACATTTTTTGCAGTTACGGAACTATAACCTGATGATAGTTATCATTGTGTATATATATATATATATATATATATATATATATATACATATATACACACACACAAAGATTCTGAGAATAAAAGGAAGTCTTACTGTAAGTATACAAAAAGGGGAAAATATATGGAAGGTGAATTTTTAAAATTTAAAAAGAGAAAAAGAGAAAAGAAAAAGGACTGCTTTAAGAGACTTCAGAGACAGTACAACCAATGGAAATCTGTGGACCTTATTTACATCTTGAGTGGAACAAACTAGCCACAAAACACATTTTTTTTTTTTTTAATCGGTACCAGGGATCGAACTCATGACTGCCTGCTTGCAAGGCAGGCGCTTATGCCGCTGAGCTAAATCCCCAGCCCCTATTTTTTAATATAATCAAATAAATTCAATACAAACCTGGAAATATATATTCAGCTAAGCTTTAGAAGAGTAGTAACCTTATGGCTCTGTAAAAATTTTTCAGCAGTTACAAAATATTATGAAATGTATTGTGTATATGAAATAGTATTAAGTCTGGGATTTGTTTCAAAATGCTGAATAAAAATAATGGGTGAAATAGACTGGCGTTGCGATTGTCCCCCAAAGTCTCACATGCCCAGAGATGGGGCTTTTGGAAGGCAATCATGTGGGTAACATACTTATCAGTGGGTTGATCCATTGATGAATTTGCTGGTAAGTGCTTTTTAAATTTCCTGGAATTTTATGAACCAAGTTTACCCAGGAACACTACAGCGAACATTACCAGGGTTTATGACAGCAACTAAGAAATGCTGTGCTACAACCACTACAGAAATCACTATGGTGACTCCTCAAAACACTAAAACCAAAAATCCCATTTGACCTGGCTAATCTCTGCCTAGGTATCTACCCCAAAAGTTAAAGACATCAAACAGTGATGTGTGCACACCCATCTTTACAGCAGCACAACTCCTAACAGCTAAATCTTGGAAAGAGCCTATGTGTCCATTAATAGACAAACAGATAAAGGAAACATGGTATACACAGTGGAGTACTATGTTCCTACAAAGGATAAACTTTAGTCACTTATAGGAAAATGGATGTAACTTAAGGTTATAATGTTAAGGAAAATAGCTCAAGACACAGAATTTTAAATATTTCATGGCTTCTTGTGTATGAAAACAAGTATACAAAGTATAAAATAAGAGACAGAGAATAGGGAAAAAAGACAAAGTTCAAGTATAGACAATGTATCTAAAAGTGTACCTAACTTAGTATTTATTGTCCCACATGTTTTATGTATTTTCAACCTCTATTAGCCTGGTTTTTAACCTATTATATATAATTAACTTTAAAAGTGCTGGCAAAATAAAGAGCAGGGGAAGCCAAGGGATGTAGCTCAGCAGTACAGCGCCTGCCTGGCAAGCGTGAGGTCATGAGTTCAATTCCTGTACCAAAAAACGAAACAAAACTAAAATAGGCAATTTCACCTCCATCATGATGATGCCGTGTCCCACATTCTACAGCAATTTCTGTCAAATGAAAACCTTACAGTGTGTCCCCATCTACCTCATTCACTGGGTCTGGCACCATGTGACTTCTGGCTCTTCCCCAGAGTAAAAGGAAGGATGAAATAGAACTGTTTGGATCCATTCAGAGCATCGAGGCTGCCATGAAAGTGTAACCAAAGAGTAAGAGTAACTTCCCAAATGCTTCAGAAGACAGGACGAGTACACTGGAAGCTAGGGAGAATGTTGTGAGACAATCAGTGGCAGTTAAAAAAAAATATAAACAATAACCATAGTTTTAATCCTGCATCCTTCATTTTAGAAGGGTTTGTTCACTGCCTCACCAGTATACACAATGAAAAACAATTACCAAAATGATGCTACCAGCTTAAAAATTAACAATTTTTAAATACTTTAAATTTTAAAATCAAATGTAATTTTCCTTTTTCAATGTTCAATGCTTACTTTCTCTTACAATTAGTAATTTGAAGTTCGTGTTTCTTACCTTATTACTACGTTTGTTCATTTATACTTTGTTCATTTTTACTTTAAAGATAGTAAAACCCAATGAAACAAAACAGAATAAAGCCAATCAAAACAAAGCAGTGAAATTGGTACAACTTCAAAGCAGGATACTAGGAAATCAACAATGGCAACATAGTACATCTTGTTATTTCACAATAGTCTATACTATCAGACGTAGCAAAATCAATTAAAACAAAACAGAGTAAAACCAATCAAAACAGAACACTGAATAAAGCAAAACAATAAATCGGAACAAAACAGTGAAAACAATACTGGATTTCAAAAACAAGACCGAAGATAACCCCGTGTATTAACTGTATGGCATACTGCCATCCTCCCAAAAGTTGCTCAGACCACCCGCCCAGGTCTGCAAAGTCAACCAAACAAGCATTCAGTTGCTTTTTGTACCTCAGTGGCTCTCAACTGAGCCCGTCCTCTGAACCAGCCGGCTGCTGGGTGGTGAGGGGGGCTGTTCTTGATTCTCAGCCTGGAGCTGTTTGGCTCCGCTCTCCCTGGGCCCCCACTCTGCTTGTTTGCTTGAGGTTTACCGGAAGAGTAATTGGCTGCTTCTTGATGGGCTCCTCCCAGACCCAGCAAGGCCTCTGCTGATTCACAGAAGTGCTTTCTCTATCCACTTAACAAGCTTTGCAAGATTTGTCTGCCATCACACTTTCAGACTGCCTTGCTTATAGAAGATACAAAATATCTGTTACACTGATAAATTACATTGTTACAAAATAAAAGTTACTACTTTGATACCTACAGGCCTTTTGAAATTTAAGGATGGATTATTTTTGTTTTCTCTTATAAAGTGGAATGAAAATGGGTTCAAAGCCCAAGCATCAGTGCTTAAGAGAAGCCAGCAAATTCTCTGACTGGAGCGAGGAAAAGGTGAGTCCTGGGAACTTCAAGCAGAAGGCAGAAAGGATCTGGGTTTTCCCAGAGACATTCCGGACAGGCATTTTTATTTTTAAAGAAGTTTTATTTTTAACTGACACATAATAACTACCTATGTTGATAGCGTACAATGTATTTTGTTTCAAAAATAGGTTCATTCATTACTTAAAAATAAGGAGTGGAATAGCAAGGTATTACCAGTGTTCTAGGGAATCTGGAGCAAACACACACAGTTGAGTGACTTTACATTCTAAAGTACACTTATTTTTCCCTTTAAAAGTCCACAGTCTATATTATTAATGTTTTTACAGTGTGACAATATAAAATTAACTCTGCTTCAATTCTAAGGATTTATATAATTAATACTTTTTAGAATTTTTGAGGTAAATGAAATATTAAGGCTTCTAGAGTTAGAAAATCTTTTTTTTTTTTTTTTTTTGTACCAGGGATAGAATTCATGACCACACGCTTGCCAGGCAGGCGCTTATGCTGCTGAGCTAAATCCCCAGGCCCAAGTTACAAAATCTTTGATTTTTACATAAGAATTAAAATTTTATGAGAGAACCTGATTTTTTGGCTTGAAACATTTCTTCTTCCACTGCATTAACCTGTCTTCGATTTCATTCTTTATGGACAGAGCATGTAAAAACTCGTGCCCTGTCGCCTTCTTTTCCAGGTGACACTGTCTTGAGTAGACTTCAAACCTGATTATGTATAACAGGATTCCGGGATGCAGGCAGAGGGCTGCTAGTCACGGACAATATCTCTTGCAATCAGTTCCTTCATGATTTCGTTAGTGCCGCCATAGATTGGCTGAACCCGGGCATCCACATAAGCTCTAGATAAATTAAAAGATAACTGAGTGTATATAAGTAAAAGATATTAAAAATTTTAAAGTTCATTTTACCAGGTAACTATTAAAGTATACATTTAATGAAACTCAAGCTATGAAAGTTCTTCATCACTTATTTTCCCAGTATAACATTCACCTTAGGTTCATATATTTAAGGCACTGAAAATTTATATAGCTTTTTTAGTTTGCTTAAAGAGATTACAAATTCAAAATCGAATTTATAATTGTATCACCTGAGTTAATTTTTCTTTCTTTTTTTTTTGTATTCTCGACCTAGAGCTTGCCAGACAGGCGCTTATGCCACTGAGCTAAATCCCCAGCCCTCTGATTTAATTTTATAAAATCCAGCATATATGAAAGCATCTGAAAAGTATGTTTCAATTTTTGAAATGCATGGAATATCTTTTTTTTTTTTTTTTTTTGGTACCAGGATTGAACTCACGACCTCACGTTTGCCAAGCAGGCACTTACTCTGCTGAGTTAAAATTACTTGTTACCTTTTAGTATTTTCCCAGGAAGTTGAAATATACTGGTTTTAAAGAATAAAAACCAGGGCTGGGGATTTAGCTCAGTGACATAAGTGCTTGCCTTGCAAGTGCAAGGCCGTGAGTTTGAGCCCCAGTACCAAAAAAAAAAAAAAGAAAAGAAAAGAAAAAAGAATAAAAACCAAGCCAGGCATGGTTGTTGCATGCCTGTAATCCTAGCACTCAGGAGGCTGGGGCAGGAGGATCACTACAAGTTTGAGGCCTGTCTGGGCTACAAAGTGAGTTCAAGACCAGCCTGAACTGTATAGCAAAACCCTATCGCAAAAGCAAAACAAAGCAGTAACAAAACAAACCCCAAAACACACATACGAAAAACAAAAAACTAAAGAAATTATCTTCCATTATTCTTTTAGTTTTTATCACCATTATCATCATCAAACGTATTTACCAAATACTTCTATAAAAAAGTAAATTATTTTTGGAAATGACTGATAATCACGCCACTGACTACAGGGTTAAGATACTAAGTGGTAGGCTCCACTGTCCACAGAAGACCTGGCTGCCAGTTCACTTTTGACAGCCACCATGGGAACCACACCGCTGCAGTTATTTTTACTTTTTTTTTCATCTCAATTTAACCTCTCAGCTCCAGTATCAAGAAGATAAATACTATGAACATTTTACATGTAGAAAAACCTAGATCCAGAGAACTCACTAATTAATGGTTACCGTATCATTTACTGATCACAAAACGGGTATTGGCAGACTGGAATAAGAATGTTAGGTACACTAACTCTTTGGAAAGTATCATTTTTATTATGTCACAATCCTTCAATGACCCAGGCATTTGGGGCTAATTATTGAGCTTTAGAATTTTCTAGCAGACAAAATCAAAGACTTTTTTTTCTCCATTAAAATCTTCTGCTAATTATTTAACTTTTGAGACAAATTAAATGTGTCAGCTCTCTAGGAACACGATCAACTCTGGATTTAGATTTCTTCATATTCATCAGGGCACCTTGCAAAAAAAACGGGAACCTAGTAAATATTTACTGATGTGTTTTATTGGGTTGCAAAGAAAATCCAGAACCTCAGTACTGATGAAAGTTCTAGAATCTAGGCACCTTGTTTTCCTGTACACTCCTTGCTGGACAGATTTCCTTGTTTCCCTGAAAAGCAGGCGCCTGCAGGCTGAGCTTCCTAGCTGTTTAGCCTACTTCAGCAATTCCCATGCACTCAGACAGTTAAAGACGTCTTAGTTTTCTCCCCACGATAAAGAAGCTCCAGTGGAGTATGTAAGGCCTTTTATAGGTTACTAATTAAACTAAAATTAACAAAGAATAGCAGAAGGAGCAATGTGTAACCATACTGCACCGGAGCTATCCATCCCAGGCCGCCTCTCCCCGCCTGACAGAAGTCGTCACTCTGCCCAGGCTTCAGCGTCACGGCTCACAGTCCCACTCCAAAGCGTAAGAAAAATAAACCCACACGCTGGGTTTATTAAAGAAAACAGGGGTGTAGGGGGGGACACAGTACCCTTTTTACCTACAAAACCAAGACTCAGCAATACATTACATATGTCTAGTAAGTACTCTAGCTTAATCTGGGGGAGGGAGAAGCACAAACCGACGGGTTTTCTTCTCATAAATCCAAGTCTGCACGCTCTACCCACATACTGCCTAGGGTGTCTAATCAGCTTACTTGAATTTAGGTGACTTTAAAAATCCTTTTGCCTTTGGGAAGATAAACAGTGGTCTAAAAAAGACTTTTACAATCTTTGATCTAACAAGGTGGCCAAGAGGGTAATCACCATGCTTTATACAACACATAAATTTTTCAAACTGAAAACAAGGACTTTAAATAAGTCATCGAGTCTTTTTTGCTACTGATAGGAAGGAAAGAACTCTGAGAAAACAGACCGCAGTTTACAGCACACTAATCTTAACCGGTTCAGACGGCTGACTCCTCTGCATCTGGTCTGTCTTTCTTGGAACCTGAACTAAACTACAAAAACATGAAACCACTCCATGACTACATTCCCAGCAGCGGTTATCACAACACAGTTAAGCAGGAAAATATAAACATCTACTTCTATGTCACTGTCTAAGCACTGTGGGTATTATGAGTAAGATGGATGAACACCCCGAATAACACATAAAAATGTACAGGAAAAATTCCAGTGACGATGAAGTTTGTGCTAGCTCACTCGATATTTATTTCACGACTACACAAGGATTTAAAAGAGAAGTCTGCTGGCTGGGTGAGGCTGCACAGCCTGCAAACTCAGCGCTGGGAGGCTGAAGGGCCGCAGCTTCCAGGTCAGAGCGGGCACCTTAGTGACTTACTGAGAATTCGTCTCCAGATAAAAAATGAAAAAGTGCTGGGGATGTAGGTTCAAGCTTCAGCACCACACACACAAATCTGCCTGAGGTCTATTCAAAGGACAAACCAGAGCCAAGTCCAAGGGTTGACTAAACAAACAAAAAGGAATCACTCAGCTATTTCATGCCTACATTAACAAAAGAAATAACCCTGCTTAATGCTGAGTTTTTACAGAGTTATAAATTATATCTAGTAAACTGAAGTCTTCTGAGTTGCCAGTGACCTCAGAAAGTTGGCAAATTATATTTATGCTACGGCTTCTGTTCTCAAGATGCTAATAAAACGTTTATTTTCCTTTGGAAGGATTACAAGCGTATCCATTTTTACATTACATTTGTAACGCTGGTAATTTCAAAAGCATTAGCCAGTTTCAATATAAGGCAGTTTAATAACTTATTTAAATCCTCTAGATTAAGATAAAAATTAGCAAAAGTTTTTAGCAGCCCATAGCACTCTTATCCTCAAGTTCAGAATTAAGATGGGCTTTTCTATATATACATCAAAGCTTTTGCTGAAAAATACTTACAAAGTGAAAATACTGTGAAGAAAGATAAAAGCAGTCGTGGCAGTGCAAGCTTTGAACAGCAACACCGGGAAGCCGAAGCAGAAAGATCTCAGGTCCCAGCCCAGACTGAGCAACTTGGCCACTTCAGCAAAACCCGGTCCCAACACAAAGCATTAAAAAAGGGCTGAGGATCCACCTCAGTGTGAAGCCCCTGGGTTTAATCCACCGTAATGCTAAAAAAAAAAAAAAAAAAAAGGAAAATGATCTTTTCTAAGGTGAAGAGGAAATCTGTCATGAGAAGATTCAGACAGAAGACCAAAGAAGGAAAGAGGAAACAATGGAAACACAGCAGAAATAAGGAAGATGACACTCCCTATGTACAAGCTGCTACTGTTTCATGCTAACAATCTTCACATGTAATAAAGGGTGCATTTAATTTCCTTTCATTTGAAGAGATGAAAATTCTATTTGGAAAAAACACTTTTCAGAGCAAAATAAACAATCTGATATCTAAGGCAGACCACATCAGAACCTTTTAGAATGCAAATTCATTACTCTGCCTCGCTGCTTCCGTGTGTTTGCTGGTAAACAGCTGCTAGGGGCTCAGTGCATGGAGACATCATCTACCCTGCAGGAGGCTGGGTTCAAGTGCCAGCTCCACAAAAACAAAACCACGACCAAAAGTGATACGTGTTCTTCAGAGCCAGGCCAAGCATCAAACTTTTGTATACCAGGCTCGTCAGCTTTTTAAAAATGACAATTGTAGTGTTAAAAAATAGCTGATAAAAATTAAAGCTGCTTCCCAGCTGCATAAACATATTCTATAGTCAGCTAAAAAAATACAAAAATGTTAGTGCTTTCTTTGCCTCTATACTTTTATTTTTCAAGACAAGCTCTCACTATGCAGTGTAGGCTAGCCTTGAATTCACTTTGTAGCCCAAGTTGGTCTCAAACTCGCAGTGATCCTTTTGCCTCAGCCTCCCCAAGCGCTAGGATTACAGGCGTGCACCCCCATGCCCAGCGTCTTTCCCTCTATACTTGATGTGCAAAGTAAAGAAAATTTCTTCCCTTCACATCATGAAGAAGAGCACAACAGAAGCAGAGGACTCACTTTGCAATGGGGTACTCCCACATGTACCCCCATCCTCCGTGGAGCTGTACACAGTCATAGGCCACACTGTTTTGTAGCTCAGATGCCCTGGACAAGCAAAATAAAAAGCAGAAAAGGAAAGTGTAAAATAAGTAATTCAGGAGAGATGCTCTTGATAAGAGGTTAGTTATTTATGATTGCTTAAATGCATACACTTATCAAATAATTCAACTAAACCTATTAGAAAAGATGATTAAAATCACATATAAAATATATTTCAAGAGAACTTTCACATAAACAAATACCTTCCTTCATTTTTATTTCTGGCTGCATTTTTCTTAAGGCTAGAAACAAAATGTAAACATTCAGGGCTGGGGATTTAGCTCAGCAGCATAAGCGCCTGCTTGCCAGACAAGTGCGCTGTCATGAGTTTGATCCCTGGTACCAAAAAAAAAGTAAAAACTCAAGAGTATTATTAGGTTTTGGCTATTTCTGGATTGAAAAGGGTATAGTGAAGACTGAATTAGGTGCAGCTTATTTAGATTCTCCATATGATCTAATTTACCCAGCCATCTAGTTCCTTTTCTCTAGTTCCTTTTGTAATATGTCTTTTTCTTTCCAAAGATGCTACTTTCTTCCCAAAGATTACAATTCAGAATTCCAAAACGGTGAAAAAAAATGTTTAAGGTACTAAAGTTCCATAAATAAACTGAAGGCAAAATGCAAACCAAGGAGGGTGGTCTACTGAAGTGCATCTCGCTACACAGGAAACATTGAGAAGCTATTTAGGGTTATTCTTCAGAGCGAGACTGCAGAAGAACCTGAGAAGAAGTCTTCTGATCTTAGCACAACCTTTTTGCTTGCTTTGCAGGGCTGGGCTCACGCCCAGGGCCTCGAGCTGCAGCCCCTCTGCTCACCGGTGGTAACTCTGTATCTATGATAAAACCCAGGATGGCAGAGACCTCACACACTTTACATAAAAACACAAGTCTGTTCAAAACTCTTCTGTTTTCAGTAGTTACAAACATAAAGCGGAGGTAACCACAGACACATCTTTTCTATTTAAAATAGTTTTTGACTCATGCTATAGGATAGGAAAAGATTTTTCTAAATAAGACAAATCTCTGGCTAGCAATAATACTTGGAATTCAGTGATTGTATCTGGTAAGTATTTTAGTGAAGTCGTTACTGGGGTATAACTAGCTGCTCTCCCTGCTTTTGTGTCTATAACCCTGTTTTTTTCAAGGAACATGTCAATAACGATGCAAACTGCTCTTTCTCCAAAATACCTAAATTTTTTACACTTTTTCACCCTAGTCAAAGAATCTGCTATTAATGTAAAAAGTCTCCATTAAGAGTTCTGGTTCCAAAAAAAAAGTAAAAAAAAAAAAAAGTTCTGGTTCCTAGTAATTCCATGTTACCTTTCACACTGTCATACTTCTTGTTGTGCAGTCACTGTACAAGGCACTATTCTGCACATTTCCCTTATTTTACATTCGACTAAACTGAACCAAGTTAATGAATAATGGTAGGAATGTTTCAAGGTTACTTTTGGCCTAATGAGATGTAAGAATTTTTCAATAAGAAACTAAATCTACTTGCACAATCTGATTTAAATTCTATGTTCTTGCATCTTAAAACACACAAAAGCCTAAAGGGGTCTCTTGTCAATCAACTCATCTTTAACATCCCTGTTACTCATCTGTATTTTAAACAACAGAGTATCTTTTCATTTAATAGAGCACTGCGACTTTTGATCGGACAGTCACTCATTCAGTAATTTTTTTCTTAGATCTGAAAAATACCTTAAATGGAAACATCTTGGGCACCCTAATCATTTCACTGATAACAGAAAGCTGTCCCCGGACAGATGAAGACTGGTTAGAGCTACTTAATGGAAGAACTGTGACCACAAAGTATTCCAAGACTCCTAGCATTTTCTGTTCTCTCTCAGGCTTACCACACTGACACACTTCAGATAATCTGAAGTTAAACTGTTCCCTGAATGAACTAAGCAGTCACCCTACTTCAGTCTCGTAATGTTTTATTTTCAACAGCAAGTTATGAATTAAATATTAACCTGAGTAACTTTCAGCACATTATAAATAGGCCTAGTGGGCTTGTCAGCAGTTTAAAAAAGTTGATCGTTATTGCATTTTCATTAACATCCCCCAAACTGAGTGCAAAGCTGGCGGAATCCCACAGCATCTGTGCACACCCCACACTTTAATTTCTGTAGCGGGCATACCAGTATTTGGCCATGGAAGCAGAGGCAGAGTCCAGGTGTTTCGCTTCATGCAGCTGCAGACAGCTGTCCACAAAAGCTCTGGTCACACATATGTGTGTTTTTAATTCTGCTAGTTTATGCTGCACAGTCTAGTGTTCAAAGAAGAGGAAAGAAGAAAATGAGCTTGGCAAAAGTACATATTTTAATTCAGCATTTCAAAAATTACATAATAAAAGATACTGAGAGCAAAATAAACATGAGATTGCTGGTTTTAACTTCCAAAATAAGGCATATGTTGAATTAATCAGCTTAAATTAAAAGCCCAAATAAATGTATTTAGGTGCTAAGGAAGCTTGCACTAAAAAATGCAGAAACTGGTAAATACCAAAACTAATTGCATGTTTTAGACTCTGAAGTTTGGATTATTAAAAGAAACTGCTTGCAAAAGAGCGTGACTAACGTACGGGCACCATCTTGTGGTACAGTCCTTTAGGTACAGCTGTGCAGCACAATTGTTTTCCTTGAGACCAAATCCTTGAAGAATTATTCCTTATTAATGAAATTAACTATATTTCCCTATTCTGCCTTTTTGTCTTAGAGCAAAATAATAAAGTAACAAGCTAGATGGGCTACAGCATGTCACTTGTTCATAAGTACATGTAAGTATCTACTATGCCAATAAATATTATCTGTAATACTAACAATGGAATCAAACCCCTCAGGAGGTAAAAATCCGGTATACCCGAACCTTTTGCATCCACTCTCCAAACACTCTGTCACCCCTCTGAATAGTACGTGTAGCATATTCTTTAAATGAAACTGAATAATCTGGAATTGCCAAGGTTAATGTACTCTGTACCTTGGAAACTGAGAACATCTCCAATTACTCCTGGCTGCTCTCCCTTTAATGAAGTTACTTTACTCTTGATTTTTCGCTTGTACACCCTGAGCTTTTGAGTTGACACTGTTTTCTTTGGCAGCCCTTGAACCTCTTTCAGGAAACTGGCTTGGACTTGAAGTGCCTGCATCCTGCACCTTGAGCCGCCTCCAAAAGTACACTCTATTCTAGATGACTAAGATCGAGGCTCAGGTACACCAGCTGGTTGTGTTCATTATGGAAATTCAGACAAAAAAAGTTCTGAACCTTCTCCTGTGGCATTTATAAGACGTAGGTTACTAGCAGGCACACACGGAAATCAGTGACAAACCTGGCACAGTGAAACACAGAAACTCCACACTCCCCACCACTACACTACACTACACTAAATCCAAAGCCATGACCGAGCTCTCAAAAGAAGGTTCAGGAGCTAGATTTTCAGAGGGTCCTCGGCCTATTTTTACACTACTGGCCACAAGAATCTTCAAGCCACAAGACTGAATCTTTCAGGACCACTGATGTGGGGACAGTTGTCATACTTTTTATTTCTGGAGACTTAAATGGGAATAGAATGACCCAGGACCTGGTCATGTGTAACAGGAGGTCTGAGGGACAGATTCTGTCCAGATGTTTCAACACACCAACGCAGTGGTTTAAAAACAAACACACCAAATACCACCTCCTGCCTTTCTCTTGGTTTTATCCCACCCTATTCTAAAATCGAAATGTAACTGGCACCTGATGACCCCAAGCCACGCCTCAGGAAGGCTGTTCCCATGCACCCTCCACCTCCTTGAGCGTTGGCCTCCGAATCTGAACAGGCTGGGCCTCCTCAGCACCTTCACGGCCTTTTGTTAGTTTGTTTGTCTTTGTTTTTGAGACAGGCTCTCAATGCAGAGCTCAGGTTAGAATGGAACTTGGTACTTATTCCATTTGGGCCTTGCATCTGTGATCATCCTGCCTCAGCCACCTGAGGGCCCCATCACACAGGGTGCCACCATGCCCAGCCTTTTCCACCTCACTTTCCCCTTAATCTCTACCCTTCAATTTGCACAAAGTTTTCCCCACTCCTACCTCACACATTCAGGTTTACTCATGAAGCATCTAAAGATGGAACAAGAAATAAAAAAAGGAGACAATCTTGTCTATAAATTGAGAACAGAAAGCAGGAATACTCCATGAAAACTCCTGAAGCTGAGTTCTAAACACATTCTGGGCTCAGTCCAGTGATACTTCCTTTGGAAAATAAAGGAGAATCTGACCAAGCTCAAGACGTTTTTGCCCAACAGGACGCCACGCTTGAGAATTTATGTGCAAGAGAAGCATGATTCTCTCACATGAGAACTATTCCCGTGGGAGTGCGGGAGATTCCAGAAGCTCAAGTTAAATTTTACACCAGGATGGAGTCACTTAAAACCTGGCATTCAGGGAGGTCCAGAGCTCTGAGAAAAATTAATGCCTCCACGAGTATATAATTCACTCTCTGCAGATAAAGGGTTGAATATTTACATATTCTGGCCCTGAGCTGGCACTGCCTAACAGGAGCGGCCTCTGCGCTTCCCTGCAGACCCCGCACTATGCTCTCTGAGGCCCGCCCTGGTGAACGGCAGCTGACAGCCGCGCACACAGTACCAGGCAAGGCATTTCTGCTGACCGATCATCACGTTTGCAGCAGTATCCTTGGCAGTCATTAAGGCCTGCTAATCAGCACGACCACAGCGAGCATTTTAAAAATTCTTAAGTTACTGAGAAGACTGGATAGAGTCTCCTTCAGAGTTCACAATAACAAGTATCTTAGGCTTTTAGAACTGGAAGACTCTGGGAGAGATTACCTGGCCCAGTAGTCATTTAAACAACACCATTAGCTACACATATCATATGACTTAAGATGCAAATGAAAACAGATTAGGTGTGTTAGCTAATCTTAGTTAATTAAGAACTGAATATCCTTTTTGCAGGCACAGAAGGGAAAAGCACCCCCCCACCCTCAGTGTCCTTAAAATCAAGAGCATGAACCACACAGGAAATGACTAATGGAGACCTCGATTTAGAATAGTACATTCCATTTTTATTTCAGTGCCCACTGAGTGAGGGAAAATACGGAAAGAAAAAAGGGCCATTTACTCAGACTTCTGGGCAGTAAGACCCGTGTGGTTAAGAATGTGGATTTTGGACTTAGAATGTCTGTGTAGTTTTGGTCAAGTTATGTAAATTTTCTCTGCTACAACTTCCTTATCTGTAAAATGAAAATAGTTATAATACTTATTTTTTATAGTTGTAAAGCAAAAAAGAGACATTTCATTTAGCACAGTGTCTGACACACATGCAGAAGTCAGTAAATAATATTTCATTAACAATTTTAATGTTTCATGGTCTATTCCAGGGGAAATCATGGGTAGAAATAGCATCTACTGTAATAAAGAAATAAAAAAACTGTAGCTATTACTATTTCAGTATTATAGCTCTCCATTTAAAAACGTAAATTTTGTGACCATATATGCAAATGGTCAGAAAGACCCAAAATGCTCAAAATTCAAGAACCAGATAAAGGGAATTGAAGAGCTGCACAGTGACAAAATGACATGAGGCCAAGGAAACTGTGCCTGACACGGGTCTTTTTCAGGTGAATAACTAGAACCACAGAGTGTGCACTTCCAGAACAGGAGCTGTAAGCGTGTATCCGTCATTCATCATCTCCACATATATTTCTAACTTGAAATAAGAACATTTTTTCCAAAGACACTTATTTAATAAAACAGAAAAATCAGGAAAAAAGCTCAGAAACTTCAGTACATCCTCCTATCTAAAAATAGTAGCTCTCAAAAATCAATCTGTGCGAACAAAATGCTACCGCCCTCTACCGAAAATTTAGTGAACTGCTTTTGCAGAAAGGTAATACAATGACGTTTTGAAAAACAGGATTGAAACTATTTGTTTTTTACTATGAAACTACAATGCACAGATACGGCCACATGTTGCATAGCTATAGGGATACTCTGAAACATGCTGTCAGACAATGTCATGGCTGTGTGACTGTCATGAAATGTACCTACACAGATCCCGATGGTACAGGTCAGCTGCTGTACCGCTAGCAAAGAAGCGCCTTGGGAAACACAAGATGAGGAGGCTGCTGCCGGCATAGGCAGTAAGCGTCTGTAAATAGGCAGGCGTATATGCTAATGGCCAAGTATAGCACTATGAATACACAAACGGTACCGTCATTTATTATCCAGTGTTACACACTGTACATAATCACACCTTTATATCGCTGTTTACACTGGCATTTTCACACACACACCCCTAATTCACTGGCTGTGTCAGGGGGTCACACACACATGGCTGCTGATGGGAATACACTGCACAAGACTATTTTCAAAGAAGCTTTTACTTTTATGAGAAAATAGTACATATAGCTCAATTTCCTGTTTCCTTCATGGTTATATGTCAAGTCATATGCTTTCCGAGCCACTCGGGCAACCTGAATAATATTAGCCATTTTTGCTATAATGTAGTATGAAATCCAAAATCAGGAAATATACACTTCCAAAAGGGTGGAAATTATGTTTACTTGGTTGAACTTCTTACAGAATAAGGCCTGCAGCCTTATTTTTTGAAATGTCTTAATAAACATTTTTGATTTATAAACGCTAAGGGTTGAATATCAGAGGCAAACGTTACTGATGCTGCTTTGGGTACAGAGGAGACAGTCACAGGGTGATACCCAGCGGTATAACCTGCCCCAAACTACCAGGAGCTTCCAGGTGGGTTTCCCTGGTCCTACACATCAAATTAGCCCTGAACACAACCTCAGCAGGCAACTAATAAGTGCTCAGTGAAACAAAAAGGACGAAGTTAAGTCCGCATTTCTCATCAGGAGCCTACAGGCATTAGTATTTTGAATGAGATTAGTTGTAATGCAAAACTATCTCTGAATAATGAGACAGTTAACAACACTCTCCTCCAGGACCCTAAACAAAGGTACACTTTCAGTTACTGCCTATACCCCATCTTTGACATTTCTGGGTGCCTAGGGGGAGAGGGCCAGCATCGAGACCACGGACCACGATTCATAAACGAAAGAAAATACACAGTATAATATCCTGGCTCCTAAGAAAACCAGATTAGCCAATCCCCCCCTCCACCCACTCTCCACTACCCCCAGCCCGCCTCCCCACCTCCGGCTGGCTGGGGATTGAATCCAGGGTAGCTGAGCCACATCCCAGGCCCTGGACCCTTTTTCTGTTTTAACAGTGTTGCTACATTGCCCATGTTAGCTCAGGTGCAATTCTGAGATTACCAGTGTGTGCAAAGCACACTGGTACTGTTTTTGTTTGCTTGCTTGATGGTACTGGAGATTGAACCTAGCGTCTTCGCACTTAGCTGGATCTCCAGCCCTTTTCCTTTTTTAAGTCTTGAGACATGGTGTAGGTTGCCAAGTTACCAAGGCTGGAACTTTTGATTCTCCTGCTTCGGCCTTCCAGAGCACTAGGATTACAGGCACATAGCACCATGCCTGGCTTGCTCGTTAAACTGTATGCTTTAACTGTGTGCCTCACTGGAACAACTGTTTTGGTCTGTCATGTATGTAAAGACGTATGTTTCAGAATAGAGAAAAGTTACCCTGATGAATATATAGGTACCAAGCAGTTTCCAAAACCACAGAAGCCAAGGCCCGCAGTAGGAGCAAGAAATTGATACAAAAAAAAAAGGCCTCCTACAGTAACAGCTAACTTTAATGAGAGCTTATTTTACTAGGCAATATTCTAAGCACCGTATGTTACCTGACAAATCTCCACAGCAATTCTATGAGGCAGTTACTGGTATTACTCATAAATATAATTTTATATACCAAGTACATTTAAAAAAACCTTACAAAGAGGAAAATATTTCTGAGATAACTTGCCTAGACTAGAGAAATTTCAGGAGCTGAGCTAGGATTTAAACCATGCTTAAACATTAATCTCTGTAATGCTGGTCTTGAAACACTACCAAGGTGTTTTACCTCTATCTTCACCCTCGCAAAATCTTATAGTCAAAGTCACTGTGGCTGAAATTTTAGAAGTGAATTCCTAACTCAAAGTTATCACTGCAACACTTACTCCTTTAATGAGAAACTAGAGGGTCTGAATTGGACTGGTGTATTTGTGGTGATCGCTACCCACTGCGTTCTTTCGCAATACCTTAAACTTCCTGGAGCGCCGTAACCCTCCACGTCCTCCGTTTGCACAGGCTGTGTCTGTACCTGTAATGCTCAGACACAGTGTAGAAGATCCAGCATAGTTCACGGTCACTGCCCTAAGGGGCCCCCGCAGTGCTAGCAAGCTATAGTGCTTCTCCAGTTGGCTGAGTCTTTCTCTGTAAAAAAGTATTTTGAACCTTCCTCCCTCCCCTCAGATACCTCAGTGACTCTACTTTTTTGAGAACCAACTTTCTTTGTTGATATTTAAGGAAATCAAAGTTTTTTACGAAACCTTTTTACCGGTTGTGACCAACAGAGCTACATATCAAAGAACACAGTAACTGAGTATCGTCTGGCACTCCCAGTGTTTTCCGCTAGTCCTGTATGTGCTGCAGTGCGCCTCAGCACTTTCATCAGCCGTGAGAACAAAAGCTAACCTCAGCGTCTCCTGTGCCTCCCGCATCTACCCCTACTCTCCCTTCCCCCTCTGCATTATCATCTTTATTCTCAGCTCTCATTCATTCGTAGCCAAACATCAGCAAAGAGCAGTGCGTCTTCACGATGCTTACTTCCTCACTCCCTGACAGTCCTCTGCTTGGGTCTGCCACTCCACACCAGCATTAAACACCCACAAGTGTGCTCTGACACTCCACCTTCAAATCTTGTAGAAATTCTCCATGGGATTCTGTCCTGGGACATCTGATCTCATTTTCTACTCTTTTCCTTAAGCATCTCATTCATGGATACCACACACCAAAATCATCCCGAATTTACATTTGCCCCAGACCCATTTCCGATGAGTAAACTGCTACCTCCTAGTACTAAACCCTAACACCAAGCTTACCTGTATGTGTGCAACTGTTTTCCCAAAAGCTTTTCTCTGCTTCACGTAGTTCCTGGTTTCTTCAAACATGAATTCGCAGGCAGAAATTGCCAAATCAGAAATTAACAACCTCTCCTAAAACCCAAAAATTAAGTCTTAACTATTACTCTAATTACACAAATGATTGTCACATAATTTCAATTATAATAAATCTTGTAAGTAATCTTTGTAATGAACTCCTAAAGATTAATTTATTTCTTAACTCTTTATAATAAAATACTCCCACAGAGATTTGAGATTCTGACCTACCTCAATGAAAAATTCTCTAAAAAATTCTTTATTTTTCTGAAACACTGTCATTACTGTATGTCATCTACATTGCTTTCTCTTCTTTCTACTCATGTATTAGTAAAGAAATTCCATAGCGGATGATCTTTATTTATTGTTCTCTGTACTATATAACAATGTATCTGTACAAATAAGTATCTTCAATATTTAAGTTAAGGCTACTAGTGAAAAAGCAGCTGAGAATAAATCCACCATGCCGATTTTCATACTACATTTAAACAACCAGGTTCCCAGCCTTTTCCCAAATTTCATATTTAGTTCATGCCAAGGCAGTCACAAATGTACCCCTTCATGCTGGCACACAAGGCCCAATGATCTTTAGGCAACCATATTCAAAAAACAGGTGTGGAAGCTAGATTTTATGCTAGCAAAATTTTTTAGTTTGACCTTCACCCCTTTTTCCTTTTGAGTCAAAGTTATTTAAAATTACCAGATGTTTACAGTGATATTTCCTTTCAAAGAGCTAAAAGTTCTTTGGCTTCTAGTTAATAGGAATTGCAGAACTGAAAAAAAAAATCTACTTGTCCCAGTTGCTTTATGAGTTTTGGTTGGATATTCCTAAGTTCAGTTTGGCCTGCATGGATTTATGAGGGCTGATCAAAATATACAATGTATATTTAAATTTAAAAATGATTACAGTTAATAAAAGACACACTGGCATTAATTCCCCTCAAAACACTCCCCCCCTTCACGCCACACTTATCCTATCATTCTTGCCACATTCTGAAGTAGTTCTGGAAGTGCTTTTTCACACCTTTGCAAGGCGTGCAAGGTGTGATAAAAAAGGTAGTTAGTGTTGCTTCCGTGTTTCAGGGAAGAAAGGCAAGCCCTTAAATCTAGTGTGTTCTCAGTCGCCTTATTCCCCAGACCTTATTGGTTATGTGACTTCTGGATCTTCCCAGTAGTCAAAATGATCATGAAAGGTAAATCATGATATCATGGCAGCTTTGATAGTGCAAATAAAGAATTCACAAAAAAGGACTTCTAGAATATGCCAGAAAGTGGCCAAAAGCAGGGGACAAGCATGTTTGAAGCATGGGGCAGGGGATACACTGAAAGTGACCAACAGCAACACACCTTTTACTGTAGCAGATGTTTAAAAATTTAAACATTCACTGTGTTTTCAGTCGTACTCTGTATACAGTCCCATATTACTCTACTCTAGCCCACTATATTATTAAAAGCCGGACTCTAATTCCTGACCTGTGGGAGCTCTTGCATGAGGTAATAGAAGCCTTTGTTCTCTTCTCCAAGGAGGGCACTGGCTGGCAATCGGACATCTTCAAAGAACAGTTCTGCAGTATCCTACAAGGACATCCAAGTAGGTAAAACACACTGAGCGCATTTCCTAATAACCCTATGTGGTAACTTTTATTATTTCCATTCAACAATTTTTAAAAGGACAAACTGGAAGCCACACAGGAGTGGTCAGTGAACACAAGTCAAGGACCGCAACTTGTGACCTTCCCACTGTGACTGGACTACACTGTCATTCAGGCTCCAATACTGTCCAGTTCTCTAAGGAATAAGAATTTCCAAGACATTCTCAGCAAAACTTGTTTTTAGTAATACACAGGAACATATTTTCTGTTCTTATTCGTTATTTTCTTTAAAAAATTAATTTTCTTCAATAGAGTTCAAAAAGAGTTGACTTAATACTATAAGTTATTTGCTATTTCTAAAACAGATTCAAAAAATCCCGACTCATTTCTTTTGCTGACTACCAGAAAGAGATGGCATTACTGTGAAAGGATCTTTCTAAAATCCTTGTTCTCGGAAGTCGGCATAGGAAGCAGGTACGACAGTGCCACATGTAATTCTCTGCATGTCTTTTCTGACTGACAGTAACAATGGCTACCTGAACGTGAGTTATATTATGACTTACCTGGGCCTTTAATCCCATTTTATGCAGCTTCCGCCCCTTGATAAATCCTTTCATCCCGTTTTCTACCAGAAAAAGGCTAATGCCATGGGCAGGGGATCGAGCTTCACGGTTTGTGACTGCGACTACAATCACCACATCACTTAACCACCCGTTGGTGATGAACACCTGCAAAACCCCAGGTAGTCGATTATGCTCTGCGATACTCAAGTCCACGCAAGTTAGGACTGGTGAATGCGTATTTAAGAAGACTAAAACAAGCAAAACGTGCTTTATTTATCTCCCTCTGTGCCCTATTCGAACACGTGCAGGGCTCCGCCATGTCACTTCCTTGTTTAAAAGCCTTGTAAGTCTCCCAGGTTTTCTGCCTTTCTATGGTAACAGTGACCACTTTATGTAGTTGACATAGTTGAGTTGCTAAGTGATTTTTGGTTAAAGCATCCAGCAGTTGCTATCCAGCAGTGTGCTCTAAAACCCATGGTCTCAGAAATTATTAACTATGGACAATAAACAAACAATGGAATGGAACAAGGTGGGGCAGTCTACAGGACAAAAATCATTCACATGGGTCCTCTGTTCCCACACTGGAAAAATTAAGTGATTTCTCCAAACACTGCTGTTGAAGTAATTACAAAATCAGTTTAATGGGTTGCAAACCCCTCCTACAGTAGTCTGACCTCATGTATTTCCATCATAATGAGAGCCTTTCTAAGAAAGTTAAAAGAGAATTCTCTTTTTCAGTGGTCTTTCTCAATTTGCGTTCTGTGACAGTCAAAAGTTTGAAAAGTGTTGGTATTATTCCTGATGGACATAAATTTTATTAAATGCTTATAACATAAGCTCACTGTGTTATAGATAGGATATATAGTTACCAAAACAGGAAAAAATTTGAGTATAATACAAATATCACTATAAATTTCCTTTCTTATCTTACAGCTGAAATTTTATCTGCATTCTGTGTGCTGCTTTTTCACTTCATGTTAACACAAACTTATCTGTAATTATAATTATATAGTTAAAAACTTTGTGCTGAAATTTTATGAGTTAGATATTGGTTTAATGTACTATATTTACTTCCTTACTCCTTCAGTTTCACTTGCTTTTCATTTTTTTACTGTTCCTAATAGGGCTTCTGAAATAGGCAATGGTATCTTTGGTGAGAGCTTCTCACAGCAGACTGGGCTCAAAATTTTTTTTTTTTAATAATACAGGTTGAACCTAGGGCTTTGCCTATGCTAGGAAAGCATGCTATGCCTCAGCTATATCTCCAACCCTTTTAATTTTGCAATTTGTTAAGCTGCTGAGACAGGCTTTGAACTTGTGATCCACCTGCCTCACCCTCTTCAGGTAGTCAGGATTAAAGTCATGTGTCATAGTGCCGAGCCTCATTTATTTTTGACCAAATACACCACTCTTCTTTTAAAACAAGCTCTTTGTATACTGGCAGTTAACTGAGTGCCCATTGCAATCAGCATCTACTGTATTTATAATTTAGACTGGTATTTCTTCATGAACATTTGAATAACATAAATGGTTTATAGTAGTCTACAAAAATTCTTAGAACGTGAAATATGTTGTTTCCAACTTTTAGAGATGTGCAGTGCATATCAGCTACCAGAGTCAGAAGTTACAGGCATCTTACAATCTTATTTGACCATACTGGTAATATTTTTGTCATGACAAAATTACGGAATGTTGTTCAGAACTGAGATTTTCAAAATTTAGTCTGCACAATGACATTAGTCCATAAACTGTCAACAGCCTCTGGTAACATAAATATAGACATTGCGAATGTTTGGTCTCCTAGTAATGATATCCCGAGAGCACATGAAGATATTAAACTAAAACTAACTGGAAATAAAGAGAATTTTAATGAAGACACCAGGGCTGGGGTAGTGTTCAGTACTAGAGTACATGCATAGTATTTATTTTCCAGGCCCTAAACTCAACACCCAGCACCAACATCCAAAAAACCAAACAAACATACAGAAAAACTCACCTTTCAACAGATCTTCATACACATTTTCAATAAGACTTCCTTGGAAAAGTATAGCAAATAGCATCCTTCTTTCACTTACCTCTGTTAGTAAAACATATTGACCAAGTACTGTGCGCACCAGACACGATCTTAGGTACAGACATCATCACTCACCCTCAGTGCTCCTTCGTGCTTGAGGGGGTATGACTGCTGTGGAGCCATCCGCAACCCCCTGCGGGGGTGAGGAGCGTCCAAGTCTATCAGTGGGTTAATGCTTAGGACCAAAGGCCTCTCGGGTGATCACACCTGGTCCCTTTCTGTCCTAGGTTTTTGGAAACTCTTTGATATTTACCAGAAAGATTTTCCCCAAAATCTTTCATCAACACCCCATATTTGAGCAACGCAGACCTTTCTTCCCTCTTTTCCTGGTTTGGGAAGGGCTGTTTGGAAACTGAAGCCATCTTAGCCGTATTTGAGAGGCAGCACACAACATCAACACAGAGGCTGCCACCACAGATCTTAAGGAATATAAAAGCTGTAAGTTTCTTACTACCTCTGAGCACTGATGGGAGCAATTTGTGTGTGAGTCCTTAGGTCTAAGAGATGCAATAATGAGTAGAATTGGGGACATTATTACCCATAGCACGCCCCTGGAGAGCAGGGCGGAAAGCCCCTCCTTACACACCTTGCTTCCATTGAGAATCCAGTCACTTCCATCTTTTTTGGCATTTGTTCTGACTCCTTGTAAGTCACTGTAATTGAAAGAAATGATCAAAAAATTATTAGTAGGTTAAAAAATCAGATTATACAAATGCTGCCATGTAAGAATACATACAATGTAATTATTCAAATTGGATAATTATAAAACTCCTAATATTAAGAATATTCACACGATTGCAATTATGTCTGATACATTATATTCTAAAGGTATTTCATGAATGAATTATATAAATCAGTGAGACTTTAGAGAACGCACAGACCTCCAAACTGGACTAAGAGGGTATTCCAAGGCCTACTATGTTACTGAGCTTATATGTCATCATGTGTCATGTTTTTAGCTTCCTTTATATCCCTTGATGCCTTTCCTTATCTCTAATTCACAAGATTAGCTATTAATAACTAATAAAACATTGTCTCAAGTGCCATTTCTTCTCACAAATCTGTTCTAAAAGTAGAATATTTTTCTAAATATCAAGAAAACATAATTAAATTAAAATACAAAAAAAATACAAACGATATTCCAGAGGAGAAAATAATTTTAGAAAACTTTTATCTCCTTAATGAACTTTCTAAAAATACAACTTTGTAATACATTTCAACAGACACAGATATACATGCACATGGATTTTATGCAATTGTAACCATACATGTGAATTTGATCACTTAATAACATTTAATTTTTTCTGTAAGATAAATTTGATCCACAAGAAAGACCACATAAATTTGCCATGATTTTATTTATCATGTTTGTACTCCACATTTCCTTTCCCTGTGTGGAGTTGGTATGTGTACACTGTGTATCTTAACTCTTTTTTCATCCCTTCTCTACCCCACCAATTCTTTCTCTCTTTTTTGTATAAGACAGGGTTTGGCCTTGAACTCACTATGTAGCCCAGGTTGACATCAAACTCAGGGCGATCCTCCTGCCTCAGCCTCTGAGTGCTAGGATTACAGGCACACACCACACCTGGCATTGCCCTCCATTTCTTAATCCTCTTTCCCCCTCGAGAAAGATTTGTCTCCATACTTCCTATTATCTGTATTGTATTTTGTTCTTTATTAATACTCTGGGCTTCTCGTATAAGAGAAACTATGAGATAGTTATGCTGTGTGTCTCATTTATTTCACTTAATACTATGGTCTCCAAATTCTCAGAAGACTAGGATTGGAAGCTCCATTCAACCCAGATATTCCTCTCCTGGGTATTTTCCCAGAAAAACTGAAAAGTTCATATCACAGTGATATATGTGCACCCATGTTTATAGCAGCACAATTTCTTCCTGTATAGGGTCTTTATATTTTTAGACTCCATGGAAGCTTTATTTTTTTTTTAAATCACTCTTTGTATTAGGCTGAATAATTCCTCCAAACATGTCAAGTTGTAATCCGAAAGCCTATTAAGGGTTACTGCACTGGTTAATCCTGATTGTCAACTCCAGTGGGGGAATAAACTGCCAAAGAGTGAGTGGATCACAGGATGCTAACTGCATCAGCAGGTTAATCCGCCCAGGAGCTCACAGCGGGGCGGGCGGAGAGGGGGGCAGTCTTTCTGCAGGAAGTGGGTTCAGGGCTTGCGGCCTTGGGAACTCTGACCCCTCCCTCTCCGGGTCCCCTTTCCTCTGTCCTCCCAGACTGCTGTGAGCGGAGCATGTTTCCTCCATGCTCTCCTGCCTGATGTTTCTGCCTTGGAGCCAGCTGAACGCAGACCGAAACACCGGTGAGCTGAGCCAAAAATAAACATCTCTTCCTTTACTCTGTGGGTGTCAAGTACTTTGTACTGGTGACAGGAACGCTCACCAGCAGTCACCTTACGTGAAAACAGGATTTTAAACTGGTCTGGGGGGTATGTGCCCAGTACTCTGGCAGGATGACACAATGAAATCATAAGTTGGAGCCCATCCTGGGCACCTCAGACACTTAGCAAGATCCTTCTCAAAGTAAAAGAACAAAAAAACAAAAACACATTTAAATAACAGCTACTGGTACAGCTCAGTCAGCGCAGAGGCCCTAGGCTCAACCCCCATTACCTTTAAAAAAAAAGGATCTTGCAGAAATAATTATCTTCTGAAGGATGCTGGAATGGGGAAAATACCATGAATTATCTGGGTGAGTCCTAAATGTCACCACAAATGTCCTTAGAAAAAAAGGCAAGGGGCTGAGGATATAGCTCAGTGACACAAGTGCCTGCCCAGCAAGCATGAGGTTGTGAGTTCGATCCCCAGCACCAAAATAAACAAATAAATAGCCAGCACAATCATCTAACAGGAAAAAAGGCAGAGGTAGATTCCATACACAGGAAAGGAAAAGATGTGCTCACAGAAGGACCAAGCCAAGAAATGCCGTGGCCACCGGGAGAGGGAAAGGCAGGGAATGGGTCTTCCCCGAGCCCTCGGGAGGCAGCCTGGCCCTGCTGATGCTTTGATGTGGGCCCGTGATACTCATTCTGGATTTCTGGCCTTCAAATAAGTTTCTATTGTTTTAAGCCATGAACTTTGTGGTAATTTGTCACAAAAGCCATAATAAACTACTACATTCTCTTAAGAGTGTGCACCTTAAATACCGGTACTTAAAGACCTCATCTTCCCATCTATCTCCTGAGCTTTCTGAGAAAGTGGTATATATGACTGCACGCTCCTTGCCTACCACGCTGCTTTGCACAGAACAAGAACTCGATAAACATTTGATGAATGACATAATTAAAAATGCCAAGAAAAGAGTTAATAAAGCAGGCTGGAGACAGCTATCTTTAGAAAGACCTGATGATAAAGCTGTCCTCGGCTGGCACCTGAGAATCTGGATGTCTGGAAGATTCTCATATTCCCGCACCTGACAGTGTATGTCCGCACCATCTGTGCAAACAGTGCAGCTGTGCCAAACAACTGCTGTCCCTGTAGGACTCTTGACTCTGAAAACACAGTGGGCGGAAGGTGCCTATGTGACCAGCCTCCAGTGACATCCCGGACACTCAGTCACTAACCAAGTATGTCCTGGCAGATAACAGCTCGACCCATGTTATAACTTGTTGATTAAGGAATTAAGCATGTTCTGCGTGACTTCATTGGGAGAAAACTGAAAAACTACTCTGACTTTCTACAGACACTGCCTGGAGACTTTTCCTGCTGTGGACTGTGGTTTGTGTCTTTTCACTGTGATAAATCACAGCCATACGCATGGTAAATGCCCTCTTCCACCTCACTGAACCCAGGGCTGGTGGTGAGTAGGGAAACCCAACACACTGAGATATTAAAAATGTAATTCCAAACTTAGCCATTGCATGTCTAATCACTTCAAACACTGTGGGTGAGTTTCAGGAGGAAATTACATAAATATGGAACCACCAGTCTGAAAGATAGGTTAAATGGAAGAGATTTGTGACTCCATCTGTAACCTGTCTATCACCAGAAGGACAATGCCATTAGTAGACGTTTTGATGTTTTTGTTTTTTGTTTTTTTGGTGCCGGGGATCGAACTCACCACCTCGCGCTTGCCAAGCAGGCACTTACGCCGCTGAGCTAAACCCCGGCCCATTAGTAGACGTTTTAAAGCTAAATACAGTTGTATCTTGCAATCATAATTTTCATTAATTAATAGGTACAGTATAAAGTATCACTACTAAAATCTATACATGGTCTTTTAAAACAATTCTTATTTGCAGGGACTTACCAAGGTAATAAGTGTAATGACTCAGTTTGTACATTTTTCTTACATTTCTGCATGGTAAATATAACATACTCAATAACAAAATGTATCGATTGAAAAAAATTTAGATTCTTTTTTTTTTTTTTTTTGGCACTGGGGATCGAATTCATGCCCTCGCGCTTGCCAGGCAGGCGAAAAATTTAGATTCTTACAATGGGCCCCTTAAGAAGTATTATTCGAATGTCACTGCTACAAGTTTTTAGGGTCAGAGAATTTTACCCAAGACTGTTCTGCTGGAGACAGAACACCCTCGCTCAAATGCAGCTGTCAGTTCACTCCATGCACTTGGTTAAAATATTTCATTCCTGGGCTGGGGATTTAGCTCAGTGGCATAAGCACCTGCGTGGCAAGTGTGTGGTCGTGAGTTCGATCCCCGGTACCGCAAAAAAAAAAAAAAAGGAAAAAGCATATTTCATTCCTTATTTTCTGCTTTTGCCTAACATATGGAAAGCAACACCTCTATGGCCCATTAGATTATTATGTAACCAAACAAGAAAGTCCATGTGAAAGCACTTATAGAGTGTTAGAGTGTATCACACAAATACACATAATTACACACAGTGAAGTCTCCTTCCCACATAGGAGGACAGCAAAGCTCTTGGGTTATTTGTAGCAATTACAGCCTTTGTCCTAGGAGGCCAAATCAAAGGAACATACAGCGGAACCCGTCTCTAAGGGAAGGCGTCTCATCTTCTCTATTTCCCCCTTTAACACACATTTCCTTATTTCTCAGCATGGTTTCTTAACACTTTAACACTCTTCTTCATCGACAGCTTTTCTCCATTCTTGCATTCTCTTACTTTTCAAATCTGCTGCGCCAGCCTATCTTTAGTTCTAAATACACATTTTAAACAGCTTGTTCAAAATGTCTAATGCAAAGCTCATCCCACTTTTAAAATTCATCATACTGAACATTCAACTTACAACCCACAATTTGCACAATCTCTCAAACACAGCAACTATTACACCTGCTTTAATATCATTTGTATATAAAAGCGCCTTTTTTACTGGAGTTTCAAGTTACTTGAGGTTGTGAATTATATGGTGCTCATCTTTATCTTGCTCTTAGCACACAGCTCAGAGACTTACAGAAAATTCTGTCCTTGGAATCCTAGGATCCCTGGGGCACTGGTTGTAGAACTCCTTGCATGTTACAAAATCCATAGATGTTAAGGTACAATGGTGTGCTAGTCACATATAACTTACACACATCTTCCTGTGCACTGTAAATCATCTCTAGATTATAGTCCCTAACATGGTACAAATTTGATGTAAATAGACGTTACAACATATTATTTATTACGTATGTTGGGTACGCAAAGAATTTTTTTTCTGAGTGCTTCTGACTTGAGGCTGTTTGGAGCACCGAGGTGGAACCCACAGAGATGGAAAGCTGAGTGTGCTAAGAAACTGTATTATGCCACTGCTTCCAGGAGTGAAGCCAACCAAGTAGTGACTTACCTCCCAGCCCCGGGCTCCGTCATGGCGATGGCCCCAATACACTTGCCTGCAGTCATCTGGGGGATGAAGCGCTTAATCTGTTCTTCTGAGCCATAATTTGCAATGTAGGGCATGACGATTTCTGAATGAAGACTAAAACCTGGGCCTGAACAATTTGTGTAGGATCTTAGAAAGAAAAAAGGAAGTCAATTTAAAACATAAAATGTTTTACAGTTCTTGGGTTTTTAATTTTTAATCAAAATGACTAGTATAGAGCCGAGGATATAGCTTAGTGGCACAGTGCCTGCCTGGCAAGTGCAAGGTCCTGAGTTCGATTTCTGGTATCAAAAAAAAAAAGACAAATATAATGACAAACTATTAAAGGACTTATACTGGGCAATAACTTACCTCCTCATAAACCTATGACATCCTCACTGTTTTCGCTCTGCTTTTACTAACCTTTTAATTGCCCATTCTAACATAATAGCAGTACTCTAACAGCTTAGTAAATACTTCATGACTTAAGAGATAAATTGCTGAGCCCCTAGAATTGAATTTCCCTAAAATGATAACTATTTTTATTATGGCAAACTACCTTTAGATACCTCGATTCACAAACACTTTTGTTTGCAAACAATTTTTTTCCATACAGAAGCACTTGGCAAAACTTTGTTTTTGATTTCTTTTTTTTTTTTGGTAATTCATAGTGTTTTTATAAAATGAAAAGCTCTCTATTAAAATACACTTTTCACTAGGAAAAATAAATAAAAGACAAATGAATCTACCCAAGGTAAGTATTAACTTTGGAAGATTTTTTTTTTTTTGGGTAACAAAACTTTGTTTGGGGGCTGGGTATTTAGCTCAGCGGCATAAGCGCCTGTCTTGCAAGCATGTGGTCGTGAGTTCGATCCCTGGTACCGATAAAAAAAAAAAAAGAAAGAAAGAAAGAAAGAAAAACTTTTTTTTTGTTTGCAAACTCTGCATTAGATGGCAAATGCCAGCACAGCCATCTTTCCCACACAAACGTAAATATGGCTTCTTTCCCAAAGTCACAGAACAAATGTCTGTGATACCACTGTATTCTAACATAGATGCAGTCAGATTATAAATTTTGCTCTTTGCTGTTCTCTTAAATTATGATATAATACAATTGTCTCTTACATAAATTTTATTATAATTTTAATTCTAAATATCTGTAAAATATTCCAAATTGTTAATGTTGCATAATTTACTTATTTGCCTACCGCTGGATGTCTAGATTGCTTCGAAATTTGGAGAACAATGACCTCATGTGACAGTGAAACGTGAAAAGTAACATGACTTCTACTTTTTTCCTATTCAGATGTCTTCTTAGGATAAATTCCCTAAAGTGGCACTGTACATCAAAGAATATTTTCACCTTTATAATTCTCCAAAATATTTATTTTTCTAATCTGCAATGCCACCAACAGTGTACGAAAATTCCACTTTCATTAGACCACTACAACCTTGTCACCCTGGGTATTAGGATTTGTCATTTTTACTAATCTCATAGATACAAAAAATGTTATCTACAAGTCATTTTAACTTATAATAATGGACAGTAAGGATGCTCTTTTTTCATTTAACAAAATCTAACTGTATTTCTTTTTACATGAACTGTTACTTCAAAAATTTTGCCCATTTTAACCATGATTTTCATTTGTTCTTATATATTAATCTTCAATGTGCTTGGTGGAAATACTTTCCCATTCTGCTGTTCCCTTTCAAATATGTTTTTAAGAGGAAAGTATCATATAAGCCAATCAAAAATGAGGCTTTCTCCTTATTTTATTTTATTTTTTTTTTTTGGTGTTGGAGATTGAACACATGACCTTGCACTTGCCAGGCAGGTGCTTATGCCACTGAGCTAAATCCCCGGCCCATTTCTCCTTAATTTTAAACAACTCCTACTTGAACAGCTTAAAAGATTTCCTGTTCTTGCCACATTCAAAAATGCACAAGAGTACATGAGTGGTATAATCATTCACATTTTACACCGTGTTTTCAGTCATCCCAGATTTAGAAAGCATTTCAGTTATCATTTCAGGAAAGTGAACTTGGGCTTCCATACTCACTGCTCCTCCCAGACGATGGCTGCTGACAACAAGTCACCGCCAATGCCGCCATGACGCTCTGCAATGTTGATACCGAGCAAGCCTTGTTTGCCCGCTTTTTCCCAAAGCTCCCTACTCACTTCTCCAGCTTTCTCCCATCTGCAAATAACAAACAGTTTCACGTCGAACAAATTTCTTTCTATTTAAGTGGCCGCACTTTGAATTTAGAAATGATTTTGTGCAGGAATGCATCCTCAATTTCAGGTTAACTTTGACAATGCCACACCTTTCTATTTGCATCTGAGTCTTCCATTTTTTTCCTCTTCCCTACTTGTATTTGCCACTTTCTGCCTCTTTCCTATTTTATCAGACCGAGTAACCACACTCACTGCTACTCATGGGTGTGGTTGTACTCGGTCAGCGCTTTTAGAGTATAAAATTAGTTGTGTAACACAGTTAAGGGTATTTGGTCAACTCGTAAAGAAAATTCTCTATTTCCTTAAAATGCTGAACTAACAGAAACAGGTTAGTTCTGTTAGTTCTAAGCTGCAAAGAGCAAGCAACCTCACACCATTAAACAGGAGCAACCGGAGTGCAGGAGCTCCTTGCAGTACAGATTTGTCCAGTGGATTCCTGAAAAGTCTGTGTTCCTCCCACTTCGTGCTGGTTAAACCAGCACCTCGAGCATGCTAGTTAGGTGATGTGCCCACGGAAGCTAAACCCCTACCCTGGCTTTCCTCTTTTTAAAATGAAAATAGCACAAGGAGGAAGCAGACAGCAGTTAGAAATACTTAGGGAATCTAAAACTTTTTGTTTTCTAAGGGAGTAGATGCAGTCAGTAAGACATATGGCAGCTGGAGATACTGACTGAAGGTGGGTATTGACACAAGAAATCTTAGAAGAAAGGTTTCCAATTATCACTGGTGTTTTAATGTATGCAGTTACCGTCTTACATAACTTTGGAAATATTTTTAGTATTGACTCAAATGTTTTGACTTCAACTATTTGTACTTTAGGGTCTTCTCAACAGTATTTCTGAAACAAAAAAAGATTATTCTGTAACAAAGCACACTATACTCCTTTTATCTTTAAAAAGCTAGTTGTTTATCACAAAAGATTAGTCATAGCTTGAGTTAAGCTAATTTTGGTGATTGTAACCAAGAAAATATTAAAAACCTAATGAGCCATGGACTACACCTATTCACTCAGCACTTAGCAGGCTGAGGCAGGACAATCTCAAGTTTGAAGCCAGCCAGGGTTACGTGGTGAGTTCAGGTGCAGCCTGTATTACATAGCAAGACCATCTGCAAACAAAATAAAAATGAAACAAAACATAAAGTGAAACTCTAATGGAATCTAATGGAAATGAAATTTAAAAATTGTTCTAAATATAGCACTGTATTGTTATTGAGTGAATTTTGGAAACAGGAAATATTTGGTAGAGAAGATAGCTTCTGCCAATAAACTAATCAGTTATTAATCAAGAAATATCTAGTAGTGAAATTACTTAGAGGTGGTCAATCACCTACCAAAATTTGCACTAGGCTGGCCTTTTACATATTTTAATTCATTTATAAAACAGAAAAAGGGCATGCAATGGACTACTATTTACTGCTACTTAACCACAATTTTCATAAAAATTATCCTTAGGGGCTGGGGATTTAGCTCAGTGGAATAACCCTGCCTGGCAAGCGTGAGGTTGTGAGTTTGATCCCTGGTACAAAAAAAAAAAAAAACCCTTAGATTAAATTGTACATTTTCAAATGATCTCATTACTGAATCATACATTTTAAAATTCATTTTAACACGGCTCAGTGTGGTGTGCAAACCTGTAGTCCCAGCTACTTGGGAGGTTGAGGAGGGAAGATTGCTGGAGTCCAGGAGTTCAATACCAGCCTGGGCAACACAGCCCCCATTCCAAAAACACAAACAAAAAACAACAAAAAAATCTCTCATTTAAAAACCTACCAACTCACTGGAGAAGCCCAGGATCTTACATTATTATGATGAAAAGCAGTAAAAATGTTAATGAAAATTGAACAGCTGTTTTCTGTCCAACACATAGCATTTTATGGTTCTTTTCATCCATTAAAGGAAGGTGAGCTACTTACTCTGCGTGATAAGGAACCACTTCTTCTTGAAAAAACTTCCTTACACTCTCCCGGAAGATGTCATGCTCTGAAGAAAAGATTCTTCTGGTTCCTATATCTGTAAGTCTTTTAGCAGAGGAAGTTTCTAGACGTGCTTCCCCTCCGGAATGCGAACACCTTTAAAAAACATGCATAAAAAAAATCACGTGAATTGTACTTGAAACTACTGTGACTGAACAACACGGAACCTTGAAAGGTTTCCCAGAGACACTTCATTTACTTATTGGTACTGGGGACCGAACTCTTTTGAGCCTGCGCTTATGCCGCTGAGCTAAATCCCCAGCTCCCAGAGACACTTTAAACATCACTACTTTGGATAGGTTCTGCCTCACTTTGCTGGGATTAAACACTTTATCATTATTTATATCTGCATGTCTAATGTCTTAAGATGGATAATGCCTGAACTAATCACCGGTCAGCCCTAAGGTGAAATACAGTGTTTTTACATGATACATGGATTAAATTATGTAAAAGTCAAACAGTACAACAGAAAAATACAAATCTTCAGGTCACACACAATGTTTAAAATAATGCAAACCCTCTACATTTACTATTTTATACAGAATCACATAATTTCAAATGGAAGATGTATAAAATGCAAACTGTGTGTGTTAAAGACATGGCCAATCTGGGTGGAAAACAAATTGCCCACTACTCTCTATATGGATTTGTGTAGAACTATTTAAGATCTTCAAGAACTGTTACCTGTTCTCTCTAGCCACTCTTTTCCTGCTATTCCCCCTTCTATACACACTAAACTTACAATGAGACTCATCTGTAGTTCTTTTAGTTCAGTGGTCTTCAGGTTGTTTTTTTTTTTTTTGGTACCAGGGATCGAACTCACGACCTTACGCTTGCTAGGTGAGCATTTATGCCACTGAGCTAAATCTCCAGCCCTTTCTTTTTTAATTTTTAAAATTGGTGCTCCTTTGGCCATTTGCAAGATCACATCTAACTCACATTATTATACATTCATATATTGCCAATATTTTTCTGTTTTACATTAAATTCTGATTTAGGTTTCTCTCTTCCTTAGCTAAACCATGTTTTTTTCTCTTCTTTCAAGTCTTTGTTTGGAAAACACTTGTGTTGGTTTCTTTTCTCTCACCGCTGACACAAAACACCTGGCGCCCAAAATTAAAGAAGGAAAAATTAGCTTACAGTTTGTGAACGATTCAGTCCATATTCAGCTGGCTCCAAAGCAGGGAGGCGTGGCAGAGGTGCCAAAGTTCATGGCAGGGGCAGATGCCAAAAGCAACAAAAGCAAAAAGGGTGGAGCATGGAAAGAGGACTCTATCCTTTATAGTGCATGGAGGCCAACACCCAGCACTCACACCCATAATGCCAGCATTGCACTATGAATCAATCACAAACTCTTGAACCCTGCTCTTATGACCACATGAGGCTTTGGAGGGGCATCCAAACACAAACCATAATTAATCACACAAACAATAATCACAGTAGACAAGTTTTTGTTGTGCTGTTGTTTGCATTTTGTTCTTTGTGGTACTGGGGACTGAATCCAGGGATTTTATACTCAGTGCTTTGAAACTGCCCAGGCTGGGCTGGAATTTGTGATCCTCCTGCCTCAGCTTCTCAGAATGCTGGAACTAACAACCATGAGCCACCGTCCCATGCCCAGCCTTTGCAGTTTTAACTAAACATGAAGACATGTTTCTCCTAGAGGCAAATGCCTGTAATCCCACTATTCTGGGAAGCTGAGGCAGAATGACTGCAAGTTTCAGTCCAATATTACAACTGAGACCCTGTCTCAAAATAAAAATAAGAAGGGTTGGAGATGCAGATCAGTGTGAAATGGCAAGGTTTAATCTTTAGTGGGGGTGGAGGAGAAGGCAGAGGATGAAGACACAAGAGAAAGGTTTCCAAGATCTTCCTAACTGCCAACAAATTACACCAAGTCAGCTTAACATACTCTTATTAATCAGTCAGTTTGTTGCCATTTAGGTTGTTTCAATCAGCTTTTTCACCTGAAATGAATCCTTTTGTTCTTGGCTGATTTATTGTGTTCTTAATATCTCCTTAAAAGTCAATTATGTTAAAGCTCTACAACCCAGTAGGACTGAATTTGGAGACAGCTTTTCCAAGGTAAGTGCAGTTAAAGGAGGTCAAAAGGGTGGGGTCTTAACCTGGTATGACTGCTAGCCCCCTAAGAGGAGGGGATCCTCTTTCTTTCCCTCAGCAAAGACCACAGAAGGATGGATGAGAAAGCCGGTGAAGACAGACCTCACCAGGCACTAAATCAGTTAGCACCTTGATCTAGGAGGTCAGTCTTTTTGCTTCGGCCACCCAAACACGCAGGTTTTAGTTGAGTTCTGTAATACAATCTGAGATGACTTTTTCTTTTCTTTTTCCGGTGCTGAGGATCAAACCCAGGACATCCCATGTGTCAGGCAAGTGACCTGTCACTAAGCTATGTGCCCTGTCCCTGGCAACCATCAACTGTGAACATTCCACATTACGCTTTTCATACTGGGCCTGCCTTTTGTCTTCTTAGACATTTTTCTGCTTACTACTCGCTGCCAGCAAAATCATAATTTTAAATGAATAATCCACTTAGTTAACAGGTACTGAATGCCTATTCTGTGCCAAGCACTGCTCTAGTGGTCTTGGGATACAAGAGTGAACCAAAGATCCTTGTCTTTGTGCTTTTGATTTAACAAGACCGAACATGAAAGAAACAGTAAATGAGCATACTGTATACTATGCTAGAGGCAGTAAGTGTCAGGGGAAGAGTAAAGCAGAAGGAATCAGGAACGTGGCAGGGGTTAGGAGGGAGGCAGGGACAGAGGTACAGAAACAGTGTAGTGACAGGGAGTTTAAGCAAAGGTGAAATCTAAGCAAGCCCTTGAAGGTCACAACCTAGGTCATTGCTAGAATAAATCAATTAGGACAAAAGAACAACTAGAGCAAAGGCCATAGGTCTGCATGTGTTCTAGAACAGCGTGGAGGCCAAGGCTGTCTAGAGTGGAATGACTGAGGAGTAAAGAGAAGGCCAGAGAGTAGGAGGGGACCAGAACCCACAAAGGACCTTCTTTAACCTTCATGTTGCTGAAGATAAACTAAAACTTAATTTTATCCCTGTAACTGATATGACTGCCTCCACTTTTTTGTTAACAGAAATAAAACTATAAAACACGTAAGGGTCCACATGAATTTCCCATACGTGGGATTTTTTTTTTGCCTCTGGGGCAAAATAGGCTGAGGTTAGGAAGCTGGGGTTCTAAGATAACTGAATCATTTGTTAATATAACGAGTAAATAAAACCAGTCTACATGCAAGTCTACCTGGATTTTAAACTTTATAACCCACATTACACTAAGGAAACCTTTGGAATACTTCTAAGTAAGATACATTAAGACAAGGGAAGGCGAGAGAAATGCAAAAAGAATAAAGACTGCGGTCAAAGGTGACCCAGACAGTATGTAGTAGGAAGATATCAAAATACTTGACAGCAAGTTTGTCGGAACCAACAAGCAGGTGAATAAGCTGCTCCCCCTCTCTACTCAGGCATTAATTTACTAATTAACTTACTAATTAATTAATTTGTTAACTTAGAGGCTAAATTCTAATTATTTTTGTAAGCCTACTTTAAAAAGGAAACAATCTATCACCACATCCCTCAATTATCATACACAAGCTCAAGTCGCACTCCAGACCTATGGGATTAGAATCAATATCTTAACAAGCTCCCTAAACGACCAGAAAAATTTAAGACTCCCATTAAAATAAAATTATAACCCCTGACCTATTCAGAGGGTCCCTCGGGTCTTTCCTTTTCTTTTGATACTTTGTAAGGACAGATTTTCTTCTCATTACTGCACCAGAGTAACTGCCCCATCTTTGGGCTTCTCTAACTTGAAGCGCACAAAGGGGTCCCGTTAGCAAAAAGTTGGAGGATCAGAGTGTTATTGATGTTCTGAAGAATGCAGAAAAGTGAGGGTAGCCTAAAAAGGTACCCCAACCAACCCCGGGAGCACACACTAAGTCCTGCAGGGCTCTCAGCATCTTATTGTCCTCCATGACAATGCGCTAATTAGCTCACTGCCCCGACCCGCGGTCCCAATTAAGTGAGTCCTGCGGGTGTCCAGACCGTCTGCAAAAAACGAGTGGGTGTCGCCTCGGATGCCACTTGCACTCCCGATCTCACTCTAAACCCACTTTAACAGTCACCGAGCTACTTAGAGGCTCTTTCCATCAATCCTTCGGCATTTAATCGGATGGAGGATTTACTAGCGAAACCTAAAGTCTTTCGCGGGCCGCGACCGGGGTCCCCGCGCAATTTCCGGGCGCGAGCAGCCAAGGCCTCTCCCAGGCGCGGCCCCGCCGCCGCCGCCCTAACTGGGACAAAGGTCGCCGCCGTCCGCGCGCCCGGCCCGGGAAGAGCCGCGGCGCCCGCGCGGCCTCGGCACCCTCAAGGCCCGACAGGGGCGGCGGCGTCCCGGCCGCCGGCCTCCCCGGCGGAGCGTGGAGGCCGCACTCACCTCGCGGCGGACGGGAGCCAGGCGCGGCAGGCGCCCAAGAGGCGCAGCGACCCACGGACGAAGCGCGAGGCCATAGCGGGCAGAGAAGGGCTGCGGCTGAGTTGAAGGAGCGCTGCGCTCACTCGCGGAGCATCTAAGCAGCCGCGGCCGCCGCGGGCGGGGAGTGGGGGCGGGGCCTTGGGCGGGGCCGAGGAGGGACTGTGCGAGCTCGCGGAGGTCCTGAGCGGCTGCGCTGCTGGGGGCGGGTACGGGGGCGGGTACGGGGCGGGGCCGAGGAAGAGGCTGCTCTAGTTCATGGTGCCTCAGCGTATGAGGCTGCTAGGGGCGGGAAGGGGCGTGGCTACCTCGCGTGGCCCTCCGTGAGGTAGCCACGCCCACAGCGTCGAGATGCGCGGTCTCGCCCCGAGCACGCGCACTTCCCTACCCCCGCCCTCTGCGCTCGGCCTTGGGGCGGGACGGCTGCGGTGGCTGCAGCTTGGCGACCTTCACTCTGAGGACTCAGGGGACCTGGGTCTCCGAAGTGAGACCCCACGCCTGGCCGCGGACGTCTCCTGGAGGTTTATTTTGTAACAGTGGAAGGTAGACGCCTCCATAGACCCTGTTTTGGAAGAATGGTGCCGTTATATTTTCTTGCAAACGTTGGTGATGACTTGCTCAAAAGAAAAATCTAAATGTGTTTGACAGACAGAAAACCTCAACTTTAGCTCAGTTCTCCAGTGGCCCTGTACTTGAATTTATATCTTGCCGTCCCCTTTCTACACGAATCATCAGTAGTGTTTAATAGTACGCATTTCATTTAAATGAAGCCCGAGCTACTGAAGTTTATGAGTATTTTGCTTTTTTTTTGGCAATGGAAAATATCTTAAGTTTCCTGAACTCTAAAAAATATGCAAAGCGGATTTCTAAGTAGGTAAAATAAGACATCAGAGCCCTTCTGCTAATTAAGGACAGTTACCATGCACCTGAAGAGGTGAAAGTGAAAGGTACTTTGTGTCAGAAATAGTTAATGTCATATGGGACAGAAGTTTTAAAAGGAAAGTGCTCATTCTAAGTGGAAGACTGTGAGTAGCAGTAGTAGACCATCACTCTTGCTAGAATTCTAGATTTGGTGCCTGGCCTCCTTTACCTCAGCCCTAGCGTCTGTACCAGGCTATTTACTAGCTTTATAGCAACAAAGCCTTGGACTGTCAAGGTGACAACTCATTGCTTTAGTAACTTACTCATGGGGCGCATTAAAGGAGCCATAAAGGAAAACCCAAAACTTTTTCTCGTAATTCCTTCTGAACACCTTATGTCACTTTGAGGTCCAGAAATGTGTGGCGTGTTTCCTCACCTACCAAGCGCTTTTCCAGAAGACACAATGCTTTGTACACGGAGTCAATATCAGGTGAAGGACTCAGTCCCACAAGCGGGTCTCCACTCCATGCCATTTCCAAGCCCCAGGTTGTACCCTGTGCGTCTGATCAGTCAGCTCTGAATCAGGGTACCCAGTACTTCTCTCCTGTTTCTTGATTTCCTAGGATGGCCCATGGGTCCAGGGAAACACATGTACCAGTTTATTATAAAGGACATCACTTGCCACTGAAACTTTGCTAGATAGGGCAATCTTTGGAGCTTTCACACTTCTACGAGGAAACACTGAATTACACCTCTTTAGGGATAGATGGTACCACTTTTCAATTTTAATAAAAAGGAGATACAGTCTTTACAATTTAGAAGAGTAACTTTTGCAAAGTCTTGGGAATGTAACTTATAGGCAATTGGAAACCTGCCTTTTATAATATGGTGCCCCCTGATTGTTGCACTGTTGATCCCAGAGTAAAATCAAAGCATTCAGCAGGGAGGCAGACAAACCGGTGGGGTAGAGCTGCCCTTAGAAGGAAGGACCGTGGCCTCGCTCCATGAATATAGGACTCCAGGCCGTTCTCCCTATCACCCAGCTCTGGGCCCTGCACTCATCCGAGTGGCTTTATATTTCTTCCTCCATTTTTCTCTGTAAATAAAATTTAATCTTACTTTGAAAAAAAAGTAAAGGACATCACTGAGGAGCAGTCATATGGATGAGACCTGTAAGACATCAGCGGGTAGCACAGACCTTCTATACCCACTCTGGCCACTGCCCTCTTGGTATGTCCACGGATTTTGTAAGCCGGAAGGTCATCAGATCCCCTAGTTTTTCTAGAGCTTACTGGGGGGCAAGTTCTAGCTCCTTAATCCTCTAAGCACTTATGTTTTGTGGAGAGAGCTTTATTCTGGGTTACCTGGGAACCCTATAGCTTGTGACTTAAACCAAATACAGCGGGGGCTCCTTGTGATTCACAAAATACACATCCTATCGATAAAGTCTAAACATTTTAGGATCTCTGTGGCAGACCAGGAACAAAGACCGAATCACATTTCATAATATCGTGTAGCAATCTTCTGCTGTGTAGCCTTACGGAGCCTCTGCCAAATAAGGATAATCATATAGACTTCTTAGGTGTACCGCAGCATGGCCTGAGAATCACTGTCAGCAGTACCACTTGCCAATCAGGATGGCGAATGCTGAGGTACAGGCTTTGTGTAGTTAACAAGTCTCCCAGGCGAACTTTATAAAAGATAGGACCCATGAATCCCTTCTGAGTTACTTTAAGGAATGAGACATTTACGGAAAGCGCGTACCACAGTGTTAACTCAGAATGTTAGCTGTCTTTACTCTCTACTTGTAAACTCGCAAGACTCAGTCGTTTCAGGAGATGATCACTTTTAACACGACCTTTTAAAATCAAACAGACAAAAATTGGAATTTTTTTTCCCCTTCAGATAATTGGCCCCAATAGTGATATTTCAAAGTAGAAGGTTCTAGGGGAGAATCATGGAGGACATGATTTGGGACCTTTGGGACATCAAAACATGGTGGTGGCTATGTCTCTAGACTGAGTCGGGCGGGCCAGGGGTGCCCACGTAGATGACACAGGCAGGATTTCTCTCAGGACCGTAGGAATTACAGTGTCCTTAGGAAATATGACAATGTAAGAAATTCCAAGTCTTCTGATTTCAAAGGAAGTAAATAATGATCTTCATAGAGACTTCATTTCATATGGACTTATGTAAAAGGATGTAAAACATGTGTTTAGTGATTCCTTTTGCTACTTTTTATTCATTATCCATACATAAACCTTTTCCATTCTAAAAACACTTTTTGGATGGGGTACTTGCCATACCTTTCTGAATTAAAAACTTAGAATGAATGTTCCTTTTGATATGTAACCTTGTCATTTTGCACCTTTATCTCTTCTTAAAAATGTTTTTGTACTTTTTCAAAACTAAATGCTATACTAAATGTTGAATACTTTAGACTCAGGTTATCAATATTTCATCAAACTTCATGTTTTAACTTATTTAGAAATAATCTCATAGGTAGAGAACAGTTAGGAATATAGCACAGACTAACTCCCATTTACTTTTTTTTTCTGTACCAGGGATTGAACTCACGACCTCGCACTTGCTAGGCAGGCACTTATGCCGCTGAGTTAAATCCCTGGCCTCCTCTCCCATTTACCTTTTACTCAGATTTTCAGTTAGCATTTCGCCCCATTGGCCATATTTTTTATGAAATATTTGAAAGTAAGTTGGATATACCTTGCCCCTTTGCTTCTCATATTTATTTCCTAAGAACAAAGGAGTTGTCTTAATACTCACAGTAGAATTATCAAGCATAGAAATTTAACAATGATGAAATATTCTTAAATAATATACATACCACATTCCAGTTCCAACAATGTCTCAACAATATCCTTTCATTACAATGAAATCAAGTGCAGAACTTCATCCAGGATCTTTTATTTTATTTTATTTTTCTGGTGCTGAGGATCATAACCATGACCTTGTGCATATTTGCAAGCACTGACAGTGAGCTACATAAACCTCAAGTCTCCCTGGTATTCTTTTACTTGGAATCATTCCTTTTAGCTGTTGTTTCTTTTTTTTTTTTTTCTTTTCCCCCTTTTCCATGACAATCTGAGGAGTAAAACGCAGCTATTCTGTAAAAACAACTTTCCTAGTGGCAGAATTGGAGCATGACTGGTGTGGTATATACCACATCACAGTGTCCTTCCTGCCTGTTCATTCTTGCCAAGGTTAATTTGAGCCACATTTAGTTAAGACAGTGTCTATCAGGTTGCTGCATAGTAAAGTCAGTGTCTTCTTTGAAATCAATATAAAAAATATGTTTCTGAATACCAAATTAGCTGTGTTAAAATGATATGAAAAGTTTAACAAACTATGCTGATAATTCAGGCAAAAACCCCCAAATTTTTCAAAATGCCCCTGACTGCTAGAGTTACTGGTCAGTGGATATATCTGAACTATGACTTTTAAGAATTAAGAAGGTAGGAAAGACCAAAACCTGCAAATGGGTGTAACAAAGTCAGGAATGCTTTGGGAAGGTGGAAGCCCAGTAACAGGAACCAGTCTGACTTGGGCGGAGAGGGTGTGTTCAGAACTGGGAAGTCTAGTTTGGTCCATTAGCAGTTCCTGGGCGGGAGCATAAGAGTGAGCATAATGCACAGATTTAGCGCTGGGATCACTGGGGTTTAAAATTCTGACTCTGCTCTTTATCAGTTATCAGTTGTCATTAGTTTACTGATGCTTGTAAAGGGTAACGTACTCAGATTTGCTACGATTATTGGCAGCCTTGTATTGTCGATCAGTATTTTCATGATTCCTGAATATTAAATCTAAGGACTTTGGATTTGATGTAGTAGGAAGTAAAGAACCCCCGTGGCTGAGGAAAGCAAATATCTTCATTCATTTGTTCTCCTAGTCAATAAACACTTACTGAATTCCTCCTATGGTTGGGGGTACAGCTTCTTAGAAGATAAAGTTTCTCATTTCAAGCAGCTAACAACGCAGTTACAAAACTAAAAAAGAGTGGTTAGTGGAGAAGTAAGGCAGTTGTGTTTCTTTTTCCCCACTGAAGCTTTATGGCATAGTGGGAAAAAAGCACGAGATACAGCATTCAGCAGCTGTGGTTTAAAACCCTCTCTTGGAGTTCTTTAATCTCTCCATTTCTTTATTTGTAATGTGGAGATATTAATAGTATCTACCTCAAGAGTCGTGGAGGCTAAAACAAGACAAAGTATGTCAAGCATGCAGTGTGGTGGGTCTAGGAGCCTGGAGCACAGTAACACCCCAACTGTGTTCTTGGCAGAGCCCAGGCTCTGCCCAAGTTGCCAGGAAATCAAACCCCAGCAACGCTTCCCTCTGAGTGACTTCTACATCATGCATTTGAAAAATAACTGCAGAAGCTTCCCCTTCTGGGTTGCAGTGACTTCTGGATACAATCTTTATTGAATGCTTTAGACCCCACAGTGAGCAAGGCTCACCAGGATCAGCTTTAAATCTCTGCTCTTCGTTTCTTCCCATCCCTCATTCTTCCCCTTATAGGAACAGCTAGACAGAAAATGTCAATGGCTTCCTTACTGATGTCAGTTAAGAAATGGCTGCCCTTGGGAGCCTTTGACCCAGAGTTCATAAGCATTGCTAGGGAGTTTGAAAGCTACTACAAAAATAGGTTAAAGTAAAAAAGAATTTCATTTGTCCAGATTCTGAAACTGAGTTATAATTCTGGGTACCTATTCTGGTCTCATACAAGCAACTGTTGACACTATTAGACTTCAGACTTTTTCACCTGTAGGGGATCAGAACATGCATTTTACAAAGGACAGCATACAACTCTAGACCACAAAGGGGCAGGGGATTTGTCTAAGTACTTGAAAGCTTTAAATGTCACTTAGGGAAATGAATAAGACGGTGTCACAGAGTCACATAGCAGACAGCAGGAAGATTCAGGAACATGGAGCCAATGAATGGGCCAAAGCTAAGAGATCATGCTGTAATTAAAATAAAAGCAAAAAGAAGGACAGGGCTCAGATAGCGTCTGTCACGTTTCTAAAGCCTCTTTTGGTTTACCTGAATTTTCTGAAGGCTGTTTCTGATTGAAACATTGTTTGGAACAGGCCGCCTACCAGGGGGTATGGATGTGATAGGTAAGGTATAAATGATCTAAACCTCTGCTTACTTGTAAATAGAGAATAACATTGCTTGTATCATAGGACACGGGGAAAGATTGTTCAGTTAGTGGAGGTCGAGTGGTTAGCATAATGATAGGATTAAACTAAGCAATCAGTAAGTGGTGATCGATACTGTTTCCAATGAGAAATAACCATATTTTGGAGAATAAAAATTGCAAAAGAAATTCTAAGGGAAATAACCTACTTAAAAAGCAATTCTAGGGCTGGGGATTTAGCTCAGTGGCTTAAGTGCCTGTCTGGTAAGCACAAGGTTGTGAGTTTGATCCCTGGTACCAAAAAAAAAAAAAAAAAAAGCAACTCTGTATTTGCAAAAAGAAAAAGAAATATCCTTATAATACTTACTCGGTATTATACAAAGATACATCATCTTATGGCCCTGAAGCAAGGCCAGCAGATTATTGTAGCTGCTGGTTTCAAACAGGAGCCTAAAGAGAATTCTTTCTGTGGTCTGATGGCCATTTCAGAACTTTGGAAATGTAATGGTCAATTCATCAGAAAGAAATAGCAGGTGAGTATGGTGGACTTTGGGGGGCCAGCAGGGGAGAGACCCTGGGGCCTCGGGACGTGCACCAGGCAGTTGACTCGGGGTGCCGGAGAACAAGGAACTCCTCCCCTCTCTGGGGGGGCGGCTGTAATCCCGCCAATGGGCAGGCTGAGAATCAGACATCTCATGTCATTCTGTCCCATGCCCCCCCCCTTAGCAAGTGGGAGCCAGTTAACTACACATCTTGTGAAAAAATTGGCTATGGTATTTAGTATGAGCTCCCCATATGCAAAGATATGGACAACCATTTGGAAGAAAACAAGAGACACTATGACAAATAGTGAAGATCCCTGGATGTATAGCTTTGAAATTTATGCTTTCTTAAGTCCCATTCTGTTCTGTTTTGTTGTGTTTAATTTTACCCCCTTAAAAATAAAATTTAAAAATATATATATATAAAAGAGGGGAAAAGAAAGTGCTCTAAAGGATATAACTGAATGTATGTTTAAGTGTATAAGATAGATGACCACATTACTATTTTTGTTGGATTGTTGAGCAGAACTGTTAATAGTCTCACTGTTTGAATGTCAAAAAAAAAAAAAAAGAAACAAACCAAAGATACATCATCTTATACATTTAAAGCCTATTTTGTGTATATTCCAAATGCCTCTTCTAGGAGAGGGATGGCTTATGCTTTTACTCTGATACCTATAGTAAAGATTAGACTTCTCATGGTCCTTCCCAAGCCTGATACAAAAGCCAGCTTCTCTAGTCCTTGTCACCAGTAACTGTCTGTATAGCACTGTAGAAATGGATGGATTAGGAGCTATTACTTTATTATTACTTGCTATTTCATTTGAATAGTACCTTGATGATATTAAGAACCTAAAGCTCACATTTGTTTTCCTAAATTTGTCATACATACTTACTTTTTCCCACTGAGGACAATATTTTCAAAATGAGTTGCCATTTTATATTTGGGATATTTTCTTTAAAAAAGAAATAAACAAGCCAGGTGTGGTGGTGCAAGCCTATAATACCTGTGTGTATTTGGAAGGTTGAGGCCTGGACCATACAGAAAATTCAAGACCAGGTTGGAGTATGTAATGAGATGCTGTCTCAAAAACAAATGAACAAGAAATAAATAATTTAAGTATTTTTACCCAACATAATTTTTACAGGGAATTTATGTATCAGGATTCAGAATGGTTTTGTTTAAACTTCAACTTTTAAATCCTGTTCTGTTTCTAAATTGTTTCCCTCTCACCAGATCAATAATATGACCAACATAGTAGCCATATACAACTTTAAGCAAAAGTTAAAAAGTAGCATGAAATTTATATTCTTTTTTTTTTTTTTTGGTCTTTTTGGTACTGGGGATCAAACTCAGGACCTTATACTTGCCAGGCAGGCACTTGAGCTGCTGAGCTAAACCCCCAGCCCGAAATTTATATTCTAAGGCTACTCTGTCTTCTACATCCACATTATCTAGCTCCCTAGCAAAAAGTATGCCTGTCCACTGATGCAAAGCAAAATGATCTAATCATGTAGATAAGTTTGATATCAGTTTTACTGCATTACAGTTTTCTACTAAAAGAAATATAAGCATCTGAAATTTTGTTATATGGATCCTGGACAATGTCAGGATTGCTAGGCCATTTTTCTTGCATAATACAAAATTATTTGTTTGTGTAACTGGTTTGTATTCAGGGTAAGATAACCCTTCACAGTACAGTACAGTTTCTCTAAGAATTCATGTTCTTTGCCAGAGTAACTGTATCTGGTTTTAATGGATAATATTTAACTTTATTTGAGTAGATAAGTTTACTATAATTCTCACAAAAACTTAAATGTATTTGCTGAAGCCCCATCCTAAACTAAGAGGACCATGCCTTAAGCAGTAGATATTTTAATCAAAGAGAAAAATTCTTGGTCAAATTAATCTATAATTAAAAGTTAGTATTCTTGAGTGCTAGCCTATGAACTGAAACTATGTGCTCCATGAATTACATTTTTTGACTTGAGGTTTATTTATTTATTTAAAAATAAGCCATCCTGTGGTTATCTTCATCTGCCATGAGCTCCTTCAGTTTCCCATGTCCCCTCTCAAGTTAAAAGTGTGCCCATCTGTTCGTTAATCAATAGGAAGAGCTATCCATTCTCCTGTTCAAACAATTGCCAACCATTTTCTTTAAGCACTTAATCATCTGCTGACTCCTTCCTTGTTTCAGGTCCACACGAGCATGTTCGAGATGTTATGACTTGTGTCTAGATGTCCCCTAGAGCCTCAGGGGGTCATAGGCAGAGCCTTTCAGAGCTGGCTGGATCTAGAGTGTGACACTGGGATTGATTCACGGTGCAGTGCTTGGATTAAGGGTGTGAGTGCTGCCTGTCCTAAGAGGGGATAGTCTGGATGAGATTTAAGGGATAGAGGCTTGGAGCTTGATGCTCGTAGCCTCTGTCTTTTAACTTCTGCCTGCCATGAACTATTCTCCTCTGGGATGCCTCTCTGCCATGCTACCCTGCCTTGGAGCCAGCAAACTACAGATTGAAATCTCTGCATACTGTGAGCCAAAGAAATCTTTCCTCCTTTAACTTTGGGTGTTGAGTATTTTGTTTCAGCAATGAAAAAAGTAACTGAGACACCAGATAACCATAAATGTACCACAGTTCCAACAATTCTGGTTGGAAATGCAATTATATTGGTGAAAAGTTACAGTGGTTTATGGAAATAGGAGCTCCCTAATCTATGACCATAGACCATTTCTCCCATGGTTTGTATTAGAAATTTTATAGATTCATTTTTATTGGCTATTCATTTTCTTGGATCTGAAACTTATTTTGATATAATGATTATTTTAAATCAAAAACTGACTATTTTCTTCGAGGCCTACTTATTGAATAACTGTTTCAGTCAGTTTGGTCTTCTATAACAAACACTTAAGGGTAGGAGGCTTATAAACAACGGACACTAATCTCTTATTTCTTGGAGCTGAGATGTCCAAGATGAAGGCACTAGCAGATTCAGGGTTTGGTGACTGCCCATTATAAAGGGAAGTCTTGCCAGAAATATAGCTCAGTGGCACAGTGTCTGCCTGGCAAGTGCAATATTGTGAGTTTGAATCCCAGTACCAAAAAAGGAAATCTTCACTCTGCAACCTCTCATGGCTGAAGGAGGAAGGAATCCTTCCAGTCCCTGACGGGGGTGCTGATCCCATTCATGAAAACTCCTCTCTCACAATCACTTTCCTCTTTTAAAAATTTTATTTCCTTAGCAGGTGATTGTAGTACATGAAGTTTACCTTCATTTTGGGAAGTAGGTACATGTACTTAACACACTTTGATTCTTTAAAACCCCCCTCTCATCTCCATCCTCCTCCCTCGGTCTCTAAATTCTCTTTCCTCATTTTTATTATTGTTGCTGTTATTATTTTTAGTTCACATTTATGACATACAGTATTTACATTCATTGTGGGTGTTTGTTACATGTACATGATGCATCTTAAATCTTTTTACCTTCCTTTTCCTTCCCTCCCCACTTTGCCCATGGTCTCCTTATTTTATTTTTTTGTTTTTTTGAGACAGGGTCTCATTATGCAGTTCAGGCTGGCCTTGAACTCATTTTGTAAGCCAGGCTGGCCTTGAACTTAAAGTGATCCTCCTGCCTCAGCCTTGTGAGTGCTGAGATTACAGGTGTTTGCCACTATGCCTGGCACCATTTTTATTTTAATTTAGTACATGGTGAGAGATATGTATCTAGGTTCATTCTTTGGCATGTGCTGGCTTTCCCAGCGCAGTTTGTTAAAGAGGCTGTCTTTCCTGTAGCAAGAGTAATTGGCCCCTTTGTCAAAAGTGTGTCTCTACTTCCAGGAAGATGGTGGTAAGCAGCAGGAAAACAACTTCTCTGAGAGTCACTGTCCAGACACTGGAATATAGCATCGTGAGGAAGACAAGAAGGAAGGAAATGGGTGCCTAGGCCCAGAAAGAATCTGAAGTGCAAATTGAAGCCCATGAAGAGAGTGTAAAGAAAAACTTCAACAAAGAAGAAGGCGGTAGCTGGTGGCGCCTTCTCCCTGAGACAGGACTCACTGCGCAAGGGGAGCTGTTGGAACCTGGGGATGCATAGTCATGGTGACGGTGACAGCTGGTGAACCTGGAGGCCTCTGCAGAGAGCCACTGCAGTGGAGGGCAGCACGAATATGGAGGACTGCACTGGCTGGCAGCGAGTGCAGAGGACTCAGTCTTCCTGCAGGAGAGAGCCATTAGCTGGGAGCCATCTTGGAGCTGGGCTGTCTGAGCTCAGAACCCTGAACTGCCGCCAGCTTGCCGGGCGGGTGCTGTGCTGCTAAGCTAAATCCCTGGGCCTCATCTAGTAGCTCCCAGCTGGGCTCATACCTGAGGAAATTGTTTGGACTGCAGCAAGCCCAGTGAGTCTGGTTTCCAAGCAGGACTTCCGAGATTACCCACTACTCTGCCATAAAGCCACTGCTGGTTTCCTGGGATACAATGGCATGATTCAGGACTTGTCTCCACAGACTGTCTACTAGTGAAACCAGAGAGAGTCCTGGATGTGGACTGTTTTGGGGATTTTGTTGTTTGTTTTTTAAATTTTTCTTTTTTTTTTCCTTCATTGTTTTTATATGAGTGTGAAAGTGATTCCTAACCTCTTTGAGGGTGTGGTTCTGTTCTATTCTTTCTTTTTATCTGTTCCAGCTCTCTTTTCCTTCAGTCTTCTGCACCAGTTTCCCCAAGTTGGCATGATTCCCCTCTAATCCTCCAACCTTACTTCTAATCTTCTTCTCTTCTTCCACTTCTCTATTTTCTCCTTAATCTATTTTAAAATTTAACAGCTGAGAGCAAAACTGACACATTAAGCACTTATGTATTACATATAATTATCTAGTCTCTTTTATATTTTGTTATCTAATCACAAATCTAGGGCCGGGGATTTAGCTCAGTGGCTTAAGCGCCTGCCTGGCAAGCACGAGGTCATGAGTTCTATCCCCGGTACCAACAAAAAATAAAATAAAATAAAATAAAATAAAATCACAAATCTAGTTCATATGGTTAAAAGTTGCAAATTAAGAGTTATCTCAGTTTGTTGTTTTATAGACTGCATTTGATGTTATTGGTACCACTATAGCCAAAATTGACATAATTGTTCTAAACAACTGTTGGTCCTGGTATTCCATGACTGACATTGTCTAAAGGTTACAGAAAATATTGTGACAAAGAACCAAGGACTAGGCCAAATAAGCAGCAACTTCTCATCTCCAACAAACTGAAGAGGTAAGATCTTCCAACAGACTCAAAACCCCAAAACAAGTTACACCTGGAAGATACTGCCACAAAGTAGTCATCATCTAAGGGTCCTAAAGTTACCAGGAAAGCAACCCACCATAGGCAACTTACAAGCATCACCCCAGGAATTAAACTAAAAAAAGAGAGAAAATAAAATAAGAAGACACTTAAGCAAAATAGAAGCCCAGATAGCCAGTTCACCAAAGGCAAATCCAGGGGACAATGAATTGGAACAATCCAAAAGCCCCCTACCTGGTCTCTATGAAGTGGTAACAACAAAGCAATTGAATGAGGCTCTGGAAAAACTGAAACCAGAAATGGTTTCTCAGATAACTACAGAGATTACCAAAATATGCACCATGCTTAGCAACATTAAAGCACACACAGGCAAGAAAATAGATGAGCTGAAGGCCATTATGGAAGCTCAGCATAGGAAAGAAATGGAATCCATAAAGCAGACCCAAGCAGATATCCAGGAGAATAAAAACTCCACTGAAAGTGTTCAAAGCACATTAGGCCAGTGAGCACAGGATCTCAGATATTGAAGACAGGCTTGCAGTTAGCAACTAGGAAAAGAAGGTTTTCTCAAAGCTAGCAAGGCACCATGAGAAATCAATCCAGCAGCTGCTAGATGAGAACAAGAAGAATAACTTAAGATTAATTGGAGGCCAGGGGTTTAGCTCAGCAGCTTAAGCACCTGCCTGGAAAGCATGAGGTTGTGAGTTCAAACCCCAGTATTAAAAAAAAAAAGATTAATTGGAATCAATGAACAAGCAGGAGATACCACAAATGACATTTTAAAAATGTTCATAGGGGCTGGGGATTTAGCTCAGTGGCATAAGCACCTGCCTGGCAAGTGCGAGGTCGTGAGTTCAATCCCCACTACTGCAAAAAAAAAAAAAAAAAAAAATGTTCATAGACATCATGACAGAAAACTTTCCTGGTAGAGAAAAACAATTTGACATACAGATAAACAAGGTATATAGCACTCTAATTAAAAGTGATAAAATAAAAAACAAACTACAACCAAGCATATCATAGTTAAGATTCCAGTAATTCAACACAAGAATAGAATCCTAAAAGCTGTTAGAGAAAAGAAAAAAATCACCTAAAAGGAAAGCCCATCAGAACTACAGCTGACTTCTCAGCACAAACTCTCAAGTCAAGGAGAGCTTAGAGTGAAATACTCCAAGTTCTAAAGGAAAACAACTTTTAACATAGATTGATGCACCCTGCAAAACTATCTTTCAAAATTGATGGAGAAATAAAATACTTTCATGACTAAGAACATCTGAGGAAAATTATGACCACCAAACCAGCCCTCCAAAATGTTTTGAAAGACATTCTGGAAATAGATAATAAGGACTACAGCTCCATGAACCCCAACAGAAGGAATCCTCCAGGGAAGGCAAACAATTGGAGCAGGGAGGGGAAAGAGCCAACAACAGGATAATAACATGACAAGGATAAGTCAATAATATCAGTTCTAACCATCAATGTTAATGGTCTCAATTCACCAATCAAAAGACACAGACTGGCAGACTGTATCAAGAAGCAAGATCCAAAAATATGCTGCATACAAGAAACACATTTAATTCAAAAAAAAATTCATCGACAGAAATTCAAAGGATAGAAAACAATATTCCATGTGACAAAAACCCAGAAAAAAGCTAGGGTAGCTATTCTATTTGAAGACAAAGTGAATTTCAAGCCAAAACTGACTAATAGAGATAAAGAAGGTCACTACATCCTCATAAGGGAAATAATTTAAGAGGAAGAGGTAACAATCATAAATATATATGCAACAAATACCATTGCACCCAACTATATAAAACAATTACTAATGGACACAAAAAAATCAAATAAGCCCTAATATACTTGTATTGGGAGACCTCAATACCCTACTGTCACAAAATGACAGATCAACTAGACAAAAAAATCAATAATGAAATATTAGAACTAAATCAAACTCTCAAACAAACAGACTTAGTCAATGTCTATAGAGTGTTCAACTCCATAACATCAGAATATACATTCTTTTCAGCTGCACATGGGACAGTCTCATATACTGTCCATATAGACCATATACTGGCTCATAGAACATGCTTAAATAAATGCAGATGAACTGAAATTATCCCATGCATACCATCAGAACACAGGGCAATGAAATTGGAAATCCATGGCAAAAGAAACCACAAGAACTTCATTAACACATGGAAATTAAATAGCACCGTAGTGAACAACCAATGGGTCACAGGTGAAACTAAAAAAATTAAACAGTTTTGCAGTTGAATGATAAAGATAATACAATACACCGGAACTTGTGGAACACAATGAAAGCAGTCTTAAGTGGAAAATTTATAGCAGTAAATACCCATATCAGAAAAAAGAAAGAAAATGCACATAAATAACTTAATGTTGAATCTCAAACTTCTAGAAAAGAATAGCAGGCTAAGCCAAAACTTCATATAAGGGAAGAAATTATAAAGATCAGAGCAGAAATTAACACACTAGAGACTAAAAAAAAATATAAAGAATCAATGAATCAAAGAGTTGATTTTTTGAAAGATTAAATAAAAATGACAAACCCTTAGCCATCATTATTAATAAAAAAAGGAAAAATAAAACACTCAAATCCATGCAATTAGGAATGAAAAGGGTGCAATCACAACAGACCCTGCAGAAATCCTGAAGATCATCTATATCTACTTTGAAAACTTGTATTCTAGTAAGATGGAAAATACAGAAGAAATGGACAGATTCCTAGATACATATGAACTGCCCAAAGCTGAATCAAGAAGATATAAAAATCCTAAATAAGCCAGTATCAATCAATGAAATTGAAGATGTAGTTAATCTACCAACAAAGGAAAGTCCAGGCCCTGGCAGATTCACTGCTAAATTCTATAAGAAATTTAGAGAGGACCTAATACCACTACTTCTCAAACTCTTTAATGAAATTGAAAGGGAAGCAATAATTACAAACTCATTCCTGGAAGCAAGCATTACTGTGATACTAAGACCAGAGGAAGACCCAACTAAGAAAGAGAATTACAGGCCAATCTCCTTAATGAACATAGATGCAAAAATCCTCAGTAAGATACTGGAAAACACTGCAGCAAATCATCAAGAAATCATACACCATGATCAAGTGGGATTCATCCCAGGGATGCAGGAATGGCTTGACATACATAAATCCATAAATGTAACACACCACATTAACAGAGCCAAGGACAAAAATCATGATCATCTCAACAGATGCAGAAAAAGATTTTGACAATATCCAGCAGCCATTCATGATTAAAAACCCTACAGAAAACTGGAATAGACAGTCTTTATCTCAATGTGATAAAAGTCATCTTTGAAGCTAGGTGTGGTGGTGCACTCCTTTAATCTCAACACTCAAGAGGCTGAGGCAGGAGGATCATTGTGAGTTTGAGGTCACTTTGGGCTACAAAATGAGTTCAAGGCCAGCCTGAACTTCATAGTGATATCCTGTTTCAAAACAAATAAACAAGCAAGCAAACAAACAAACAAGCCATCTATGACAAACCAACAGCCACCATCCTACTAAATGGACAAAAACTGAAAGCTTTCTCTCTAACATCAGGTACAAGACAAGGATGTCCACTGTCTCCACTTTTATTCAACATAGTCCAACTTTAGCTGAAGCAATTAGACAAGAGAAAGAGATAAAAGGAATAAAGATAGGAAAGGAAAAAGTTAAACCATTGTTATTTGGAGATGACATGATGGTCTACCTAGAAGACCCCCCAAAGGCAAAAGATTTCTAGATTAACAGGCAAATTCAGTAACATAGCTGGACACAAAGTCAGCACTTCAAAGTCAATAGCCTTCCTGTACACGAAGAACAAATCCACTGAGATAAAAATCAGGGTAATAACACTGTTTACAATAGCATCCAATCAAATGAAGTATCTAGGAATCAGTCTAACAAAGGTTGTAAAAGACCTGTACATTGAAAACTACAGTACTTTGAAAAAGGAGATTGAAAAGGATATTAGAAAGTGGAGAGATATTCCATACTCTTGGGTAGGAAGAAGCAATATAGTAAAAATGGCCATACTTCCAAAACTGTAATACAGATTCAATGCAATCCCAGTCAAAACCAATAGAATTAGAGAAAACAATCCTAAAATTCATCTGTGTAGGGAGCAGCGTGATTGCCTCACTGCTGCCACCCCATCCCGCCCTCCTGTGGGCATTTGGTGCGTCTGCCTACATTACCCATGATCCTCTTCTACCTGACCCGGATATGACAACGACTTCCTGCCCCCGCCTCTATATAAGCTGAAGACATTCCCTCAATAAACGAGACTTGATTGGAACTGCTCAACTTGTCTCCGTCTCTCTCTCTTCTTGTCCAGCCCCCCATCCCTGTTCCCTCTCCAGGTGAGACCCACGGATTGATTTGCGGGCCGGATCAGGTGGCGCCCAACCGTGGGGCCTGGCATGAGGGACTTCAACGCGGGACCGTTCACGGGAGTAAATTGCCGGCTGGCGTGACTGTTTCGGGACTCAATCCCTGTGATCCGAGTGGATGGCCACCTTACGTTTTGCCTGAATCATGGTAGGTGAATGGATCTAATTCCTTTATTGGCATGGGACAAGTACTTAGTGAACATGAATTGTTCGTCAGTGGCCTCAGGGAGGCACTCAAGGTTAGAGGGATTAAGGTTAAAACCAAGGATTTATTACAGTACTTTCAATTTGTACATTCTGTGTGCCCATGGTTCCCTTTAGAGGGCACCATTGATTCTAAAAAATGGGAAAGAGTAGGAGATGCTCTTAAAGCCTATTATAGGGTTTTTGGTCCAGAAAAGATCCCGGTAACTTCTTTTGCATATTGGACTTTGATTTCTGAGTTGCTGACTCAGCATCATGCAGACCCCCCCCCCCC